>JBAHVQ010000040.1:179891-223699 GCA_036872915.1 Nanipora kamurai
TTGCCGTTTTTTCTTCTTGTTCTGAAAAGTTTTTGTTCCGTTTGTGGTTATAATTTTCCGCTGGCTTGGCCAAAATTCTCGTTTTCTTTGTTGTGCTTGCCAGCAACCTTATTGGTTACGGCTAAAGAAACGGCAATAAAAGGAAAATTGATCAATTTAATTGTGCATGGTTTTTCTTTTTACCACGGGACCTGAGATTTTCATCAATTACATTTCACAGTTTTCTACGTATTTTGAGCATGACTTCAAATTAACTGTAAATTACGCTTGAAAGCAAATAGGGGTTAAAGGTCTATTCATACTGGACACGAAACCGTAACGCGATGCGATTTTTCTTATTTCGGAAGCGAATAAATTCGTACCTTACGAGAAGCTTGATAAAATAAGAATGGCAGGAAAACTTGTTGACTCTAGTGCTTACAAACCTCCAAATGTTCATTTCTAGGGTAATTTTACTCGCTTTTAAAAACTCGAAAGTCGCGTCGCGTTACGGTTTGGGATCCAGTGCGAATAGACCTTAAGGCTTGTACGGACTGGACGCGTAATGCGACGCCGTAATCGTACGCTGTGACGCGTGGAAATTAGCATCATATTCCAAGTTATCTGACCACAACTAAAAGGCCTGGGGCTAGTGGCAAAATAGAAATCCAGTTTCATTATGTTTAGTCAATTGTAACATCCTGTGTATTTGGTGAAACTGTTTGAAACTTTGTGTCATAATTCAGTGAAGGAAAGGTATCTCCACTATAAATTTAAGAAACAAATTTTGTATAGCTTGAGTAGAAGAATGAACTCGGGCAGAGAATAATGATGTAGTTGTTACTCGGAGTGACGAACCATACCGGACAAGTAGAGAAAACTCTACTTGGCCCGGCAGGGATTCGAACCCGCTAGCTTCGGTTTACTAGTCCGACGCTCTACCAACTGAGCTACAGGTCAAGTTGGGAGCTGGTCGCGAAATCTACCCGAGTTTATTCTTTTACTCAAGCCATTTAGAAATCAGATAGGATATTAATGTCCCGATATCGAAGAAACTAGTATATGTTTCGAAATATCAAGAGCCGAAGTAACATCATTTTGCGACCAGCTCCCAACTTGACCTGTAGCTCAGTTGGTAGAGCGTCGGACTAGTAAACCGAAGGTCGCGGGTTCGAATCCCTGTCGGGCCAAGTAGAGTTTTCTCTGCTTGTCCGGTGTGGTTCGTCATTCGGAGTAACAACTACATCAAAATTTTATATAATTGATGAAATATTAACTAAGTTAAAACTGAAATTGGATTTCTATTTAACAACTGGTCCCAGTCCACTTTCGTGTTTCGGAACCACCTGGTTATTTTTATGAAGCGTTCTCGCGATGGTTTTTGTGCGATGATTTTGTCTGTCTTAAACCTGAATGTCCTGTTGTTGTGAAACAAATTATTAAATTGCTAAAAACTCTTGGAAATAGTTTGCCTTCAGAAAATGTGCTAGATGCCTTCAGAGAATGTCTTAGACTCCCAGAGAATATGCAACACATGTCGAAACCTGTGACGTAAAAATGTATTTGCACGGTTGTTACCGCAAGTTAATCGTTTTTATGCACTTATGTATCCATTTGTTTCGTTGTTTTCGTTTGTTGTACCGTGGAAATATTTACCGTCTGTTTTACTAGGCATCGTCATCGACTTTACCAGTAATCAGCCCAACTGAATGCTTTCTGCGTTACACTACATTATCAGAAGATGAATTTGAATTAATAGATGTTCAACAAGCTGCTGTAACGATTCTTTCCCATCTTGATCGGTTATGTAGTTCCTACTTGCCTAGTTCGGGTAGCACCAAGGTACAGTGTGTTTTTGTTTGTTTTCGTCCCTAGTTGTGCAGGAAATATTTTCGTCATGGACTAAATAATTTCAATTTTTTAAAATTCTGAAGTGAAGTATGTGGATGTACGTAGAAAAATCTCCGTCGATCTGTTATGCCAGGTGCTTGAAGGGGAAACAATGTTTTCACGTGTGATTTTAGCCAGAAATGAGTGTGCAATCAGAGGTCCGTATCTCTGAAAACTCTCAGTAACTCAATATCCGTATCTCAGATTCCAGATTTGTTCAGACAGAGGAGACCTTACGTGTATCAACTTGATAGTATCGTGATAACGAAAGTTCTAATAGACATGTAAGTGGCGAGGAGGCATACAGAAACCATTAAGCTGGCAGATGAGATGTCTCCTCATAGATCGTTAAGTTGTTCTCTCCGATCTGTGATGGTTGGTAGTTTTGATCGCCAACATCTTCTAAGCAAACGTCCTCGATAAAATGTTCAAGCTTATATGCAGATTTTTTTTTTTTCCGGAAAAACAACAACTCAGTGGTGACTTTTCGATGAGGACAATGATTCATACACCTTTACGATTAATCAAGTCTCTTATACCCCAAGCTCATCAAACGAGGAGGCTTATTTAGAAAATCTTTTCTGCGGAAAGAGTAAGGACATTAAATCGTGAAGTTGGACTTATGAGACTAGCTAGACGAAAACCGGATGGCTTACCTCGCTGGTAAATCCTGCCAGATGGATAGCGCTTTTCGTGCTATGAAAAAAAGAATTTAAATCGTATCACCAGATTAGTGCTATCGGCTGGACAACCAGCGGTTCGACGGATAAAATTTAAGTAGGTATTTTGAAGCACATACTGTATAGTGCTTTGCACTTCCTAGGACTGATGCGGTAGATAATCTATTTCGGCTTGTTCAAAAGACCCTGGTTATTACGTTTTCTGTGGCCTGAAAGCAGTGATCTTCGTGAACAATTGAGAATGCTTCAGGTTTAAATTAGGGGTGCGTTCGTTCGGACATATTTTGACTTTTTTCCAACTTGGTTCAGTCTTTTCTGGTGAATATGGACATGGTCGAGAACAACGGGAGGTCCGAGATGGGAGAGTGGGGCCATTGGTTGATAAATATAATATTCCATGAAAATACATGCCAGAAGTACAAAAACACTGTAGAAGAACCAACCATTCATTTATTATAGGCTAAGTATACATTAATATTATAGTTTGTTAACCCTTTAAATTTCAATGCCCTTTTCCAACTTTTGCATTTTTCGCCCGCTCCCTGTTCTTCAAGATTTTTTTGAAATCTACCAAAAATTTTGAACAAAAAAAATCTATTTCGTGCGCGTGACTGGTGACAGTTCGTCGTTACACAACGAACTGCCACCTAAAAATTTTTTGTTGGTTTTTAGCGTTTTCTAGACCGTGAAAGGGTTAATTCCAACGATCAATCTGCGTTTTTGTTCTAGTCTACAGGTCTTCTATTCTGACATCTCAAAGTCTGATGTGACTGGTCATTCTGGTGGTCATTATTTTCAAACTTCCAAAGTTCCGGCTTTCAGTCAGCATTTGAATTTTGAAAATTCATGCTAGTGGACGCAATTTTCCGTCGGCAGTGAATGTTTGGTTTGTTCTGTCGCAAACCGAAAACGGAGACATAAAACTGAACACCAATTATTCGAAATTTGGTGGACAGCGTTAATTTTAACAATTTCTTATTCCAGAATAGTAACAATGGCCACACGAAATACCGACTGCCGGAAGAACAGACATTCCGAGACTGGAATGAGCTTTAAAATTGGTTATATGAACTCTAACCACTGAACTGGCTGTCAAAAGAGCCAATAATGTCAGTTGTGGAGACCTTTTGGGCAGTTAGAGTGGTTTCCTGACCCAGTTCCTTAGAATATGACCCGGGTAACAACAAAAGACTTCTGCTGTCGTATTACACCTTTTGCCCTTGATTAATGCGAAAGCGATGTTCATTAGAGCGATTGTCATCTTCAATAGTGCCTTTCAAACTTCAGTAACGCCAATCAAATTATAATTGCGTTAAAAGTAAATTCATTTACAACAAGTAATTAAATATTAGGTTAAACTGAAGTTCAGTAATGTCAGTGTTAAAAACATTAACATTTATGGTATTTCATTAGCGTCAATCAAAATTCAATAAGAAAAATGGAGAAATCAACAAACTAAAATAAAAAGTCACTATAATATGCGATAATATATGGGTGTATGTTGTAGATACAGTTACACAAGATAGCACTTAAAACGTTGTTTTCACATGTGTGCGGCTAGGCTGAACGTTACAACGACGGCGCCAAGAAGGAGAGAGAGAGAATACCACAGGAAGATAAGGTAAGGTTCGTCAAGACTCTCAACCCTCCCTTCTTTGGATATTATCCTTGCGGCAGTTGAGCGATTGAACTCCAAAATATCCGCCATTGTAAGATATAGTTTTGTTCTAACTCTTCAAAAAACAGAATTAAACTTCCCTGTTATCGTGCAAATTCTCTGTATCCTTCTCTGTTCAATCATCGTAACGCTTACTATAGCCGCACACATCCGAAAACGACTCTTCAAGTGCTATATCTTGCGCAACAATTTCCTTTAGACATTGCAAGTCTTTGTAATTGTTATTACCAGTCTTCTTCATAAAACATATATCAATATATACGCGTTATCGCTAATTGACTTTTTGACTTTTCATTTTATTTTGTTGATTTCTCCATTTTTCTCATTGAATTTTGATTGACGCTAATGAAATACCATAAATGTTAGTGTTTTTTACATTAACGTTATTGAACTTCAGTTTGACGGAATATTCAATTAGCTTGTTGTAAATGAATTCTCTTTAAGTGCAATTATAATTTGATTGGTGCTGTTGAAGTTTGAAAGGCACTATTGAAGATGAAAATCGCTCGAATGAACACCGCTTTGTCTTTAATGAAGGGCAAAAGGTGTAGTTAAAATTAACCGACTGAAAATACAGTAACTCAGCCCAAGCCGAAATTTCATCATATAGTCAGACGATCATTTCCAACGAGAATTCATTAGAACGAGCCGAAAACCTCTATAAAATCAGCTCCCTAAATGTCACAAAAGACTTTCTATCCCATACTTTATTTCTAATTTATTATGATACAATCATGGTTTCAGAATACAGTAGATCTAGGTTTACAGATTCAGAAGGATAAAATGTTGGGCTCCAAGAAGAATTAGGTCCGCGGTTGAGGTTAAAATGATGATTTGTCATATGAGAAAACATGATCGGCTTCCGAATGTACATTCTTTGCTTCAAATGTAAAAAGAAAATATATTTCATGTTTTAGGTACTTGATTCAGTAGTTCATGTAAAGGAATGTTTCACTTTTCGCTTTTTAAAACTTGATGAAAATAGTTTTTTTGAAATCATTTTTGGGAGAAGAGTCTGAATTTTAACCACTAAACGCGGTAATATCTTCTCAAAATAGACTAGAAATTTTGACTAAAATTTTCAGTAAAAAAACGTACATTTCCTCGGGTTCACTTGTCATAGTTATCCTCAAAAATTCGTCGTAATATTCTTAAAGATTTTTTTCCATTTTGCCGATTAGATGTTACTCAACGTCTTTTCAGACAGTCTTTTTCTTCCTGGTCATGCTAAAAAATGCTCGTTTGAAGCACGAGAAGTTTACAAGTTTAAACCAATGAAGATATCTTATTCATCTTACGAATCCTTTCAACACGGGTCATTTTTTTCGGTGAAAAAGTTGAAAATTTCTAGACATTTGCTTTAAGTTTATATGACTGAATTCTTTCCCATTTTTGTTGGTGAATCTTTGAGATGTATTTTTTGGTTAAAACTAGGTACTTTTAAAGGAATCTCAAGAAGTGTACTGCTGGGGATGGGTAGGTTTGTCTAACACTGGATCCAGTCCCACGCCCGTTCTTGTAAAAACGTTGAATGAACTTGATGTGAAACAAATCAGTTGTGGTGAAAGGTCGTTCTTAGTGTTGACGCGTGACGGCAAAGTCTATTCTCATCTGTATAACGCAGAAAGACAGGTAGGTCTTGTGTGTTTAGTAAACAAACCATATACCTTGTTAGACAGTTCAGTGTACATTAGGTTTGGATAAATTACGAGTCATGCCGTACTTTGGCAAGTCCATACAACGACTTTAATTTCAATTGATGAGTAAAATATCTAGCTGTACTGTACACTAAATGTCTATTTGTATTATCTAGCTTTTTTCTTTTCTTTTTTTTTTTATCTTCTTTTCAATTTGCATTATTATTCGATTTATTTTACTAAGGTTTTGATTGGCTAAAAGGCTGTTACGTCACCTTCAAATAAGTGCCGGCAAATAACGGTTTGCTCATGCACATTAACTGGGAAAGTTGTTTGACTAAAAATAGGGTGATTACTCCCCTTCCTAATCAAGGCTCGTTTGGCCTATTTGTTTGGTCTATTGTCAGAAAGATTTATAGGTTCGTCAAAAATATAACAAGATTAAACTTGTATTTTTGAGATTGCAGTTTGATACAACTGAGTGCATAAGAAGGTTTGCTAGTCAAACTGTAGAATGCCAGGATTCAGAAAAACTCTGAGTTCCAGACTGGACTCGAACCCGTAACCTTTTGAATGCCAGCCAGACGCTCTCACCATTGAGCCAATAAAACTCAGATGGCAAAGGAAGGTTACTTGCGGTATTTTAACCGGGGACGAACCAGTCGGCAATGACTTGCAGGACTGCAATGAAAAAAAGTTTTCTCTGAGTCCTTGGCGTTCTACAGTTTGATGAGGAAATTTTCCTAACCCTTTAATAGTATCAAACTGCAATCTAAAAAATACAAATTAACATCTAACTGAAGATTTACCGACACCTAACGGCTTGCAGTCCAGCAAGTCATTTCCAAGTGGCTCGTCCCAGGTTTAAATGCCGTAATTATCCTTGCTCTGCCATCTGTGGTCTAGCGCCTCAATGGTTACAACGTCTGGCTAATAGTCAGAAGGTTGCGGATTCGAGTTCCGCCTTGAGCTCAGACTTTTTCTGAGTCCTTGGCGTTCTACAGTTTGACCAGCAAATTTTCCTAAGGTTAAACTTAAAAATAAATTGAATAACAAGATAATTATTGAACTCGGTTATCACGAAATATCATGATTTATCGATATTTTTCTGAACCTCGTCCCATAATTCTTAAACATTCACGAGCGGATTGCAAGCAGGAGTCGTCAGAAAAAAGTACATGCGCAAGAACGACTCATAGACCACTGTTAATACTTTGATACATGAAATCTTTTACTTTTGTTCTTTGTTCTCTCTTTGTATTTGCTTTGTTCTCTTGTTTGTTCTTTTGTTCTTAGTGTCCGATATATCGGACATTGTGCGTTGAAGCGGTAAACAGGTTTTTCGAGTTCCTAATATTGCAGGATATTTGTCATTATGCTAATCGAAACAGAATCGTATAATAAAGGTTATGTGGTTGAGCTTGTTTTGTAATCTATAATAATTTATCACGTAAGTTTTGGCGAGAAAATGATGAGGAAGGAGAGATCCCTACGTTAAAAAAAAGAACCGAAGAACGATGTGTGAGAAAACATTCGTACTCTTTGGCTCACCACACAATCCAGATTTTCCTACGGCGTTTTCAAATGACAACACTGCTTTGTTGTTGCCACAAGCATCTATTTACCATGATGTTAAACATTTCCACAACAATTTATTTTGATATCGTATGCAACCATCTTATTCATAAATGATCGCCAACGAAATATTCTTTTGTACACGTCTAAACTAACCTTACAAGCCTCGTCCTCATGTCTATAATTTAAAAGTATTTTCACGGTCATTTATGAATAAGGTCTATACGTTATGATATTTCGTCGAACATACATTACATTAAAAAAATCGTCGTGAAAATTATTCCATACAACTAAAACTTGACAAAAAGTAGAAGTGTGATTTTTTAATAGTGACCTAGAGTAACATCCTTCACGCGACTTGTCTCGCAATAATTTTACTCGTCTTACAATAAAATACGCATACAAACCAATCATGTCCTCGTTTGTCGTCCGCATGGGTTGCGAAAAGTTTTGTTTCTATTCGTGATAACACTTAACACTCAGCCTACTGCAACGTCACATTCAGCAGATTCAGCGAAAATTTTTTGTTACAACAGCCTTACCCAACCAGATTTCAAATTTTATTTGCTGTCCGATTTACATTCGTTGGTCGCCCCCAAGGACTCTTTGTTTTTTTAAAGGTATTAGTATTAAAGAAGGATGATAACTGCATGTTTTACTGATGGAAATTTGAAATGAGCAAGTTATGAGGTTATGAAACAGCAGCTTCTGAAAACGAGAACCATGTGAAAAAACGGGAAATGAATTAAAGTCTGTATAATAAATTCCTTATTTATGTCGTGTCCTTTGTCCCTATGGGAAAGTATTTGCCTTGGTTATTTTCACACAGACCTCGGTCCCTCATTACTCGGTCTGCACGAAAACCTCAGGCAAATACTTTCCTATACGAATCCCTCTATTGGGTAATTAGTGTAATCATTCGTATTAGTTTGTGTTATCGGTGCAACAGTTTGTTACATTCGTGAATGGACAGTGTGTTCATATTTTACAGGTTCCTGTTCTGTTGGAGTCTCTCGCTGGAAAAACCCACATCGTCATGCTGGCGTCTCACCCTGATGCCAGACATTATTTAGGTCTAAGCAAAGAAGGATCAGTGTATAGTTGGGGCTCAGGGGATGGAGGAGCTTTGGGAACCGGCGATACAAAGTAAGTAGGTTGACATTCAAAATATGCCGCTCAAAGTAAAACAGGTTAACATTCAAAATATAGTCAAACCATTGCATCGTGCTTAATCAAGGCTAAATTCAAATAAATTCTTCACTCTTGCAATCAGTCTATCAATCGGTCAATCAACCAGCCATTCAATCAATAATTTATTAAACACCTGATTTAAATTTAGTGATTACAAATCATTTTAATTATCAATTTAACTTAAACCTTGGTATAAGCTAATTGTAATAAACCTTAGACGAGACAGTTTATTATATCTTAATAAGGTTTAAAAAGTAGAATAACAGAATTTATGCGCCACTAGCTTTCCCTATGTCATAAACTACAACCTAGTGATGGATTGAAGAGAATCTATACCGTCATATACCGACATCTGCTTTCCTATTGAAATTTATTTACATTTTGTATTAGTTTTTTGAACCTGTATCTTATTTCTCCCATTAATCATTCTTCAATTCATTTCTGTTTTGGTGTCTTAGTTATTTTAAGTTTAAGTCTTAGTTATATGTCTAAGTTATTTGCAAAACGAGTTAAAATCAAAATATACAATGAATTATCAAAAATCACGTCGAGCAAAACTCGGTAAATTCCGTGTTTCTGTTAGTATCCGCAACATATCCAAGGTATTCATTCTGCTACTTCTTTTGTATACAAAGTGCTTCCAGTAGCAACTGACACTAAACTTCCACGAACAATACTCAATTCTGTTTTGCTATTTAATTTTTAAAAAATTTCAATGTAGATAGCGAACGAGCTTAAAGCGCGCATGTTCATAAACAGCAAGATTGTTCAGCATAAACCATTCGAAAGTTATTTAGTTTAAAAAGTTTAACTCCATCCACCAACGTTTACAGTTTCTCCATATGCATGAGTTTCGTATGTTTTGATGGAGGGCTTATGGCGTTTCTTAGCTTGATTGTGGTTCTATGACTTCACGTTCTGTGAAGTTACGTTTGCTTTTCTCCAGTCATCCGACATTGTGCACGTTCTTATTCTATACTGCTATGTCTTCTACAAAGTTTGAGCATTTAAGCAAATTCTCTTGTGGTTTGTTAGTTCACGAGAAGAACCGGTGCTGATTGAGGGGTTGTCTGGTAAAAATATCGTTGCCATAAGCTGTGGGAGTTCATACAGTGCAGCTATATCAACTGAAGGAGAATTATTCACATGGGGTCGTGGTACTTATGGTAGACTGGGTCACGGTAAGTGAAGATATATACAATGAGCAATTTATATAGTTCGTTGGTAATGTATTCTAGGAGTTGACCATTCTACGTGGCATTTTGTGTGCTAATATCAGGTGTTTTCTCCACCACACTATCCTACAGATACAGACACAGGCTTACGGGTTGGGAGGGTATGGGAAGGAAAAGTCGACTATTTGGGAAAATGATTGCCGCAGATCCGGGCAAAATCAATTCAAAGTAATAAATGTATTGTTTTATGTATGATAAATATATTATATATAATATAATAAATTTTTTTATTATATATTATTCATATGTTGTTGGGAATCGAGATTCAGTTCGCTTTCTTGTTGGACTCTTTTATGAGAGCCAACAGACTTTAGTTGTCAGCAATTCCAACTTAAAATTCGGGCACGTAGTGATATAAATTTCTCAACCTCTTACTCATTTGAAAAGAGATTTTTGAACTTATTTACGTTTGCTGTTGTTTCGTAGTAACTTGATGTTTTTGTTGATTATAGGAAACAGCGAAGATGTATTAGTTCCAACCCTGGTAACTGAACTGAAGGGGCATCATGTTGTAGACGTTGCTTGTGGTAGTGGAGATGCCCAAACATTAGCTGTAATGAAAGACGGTATGTTTCTGTCATATGTAGAATAATTATGATTTGCCGTTCACGGCGTTTCCACGGAGGACTACGATGGTCCAGACTTTCATATCTATATAACTACGCCTTTATTCTCTGCCTTTTAGAAAAGACGTGCTCAAATGTTTAATAACACCCTATATCAGTAACACCACTGATATACTTTTTCATATGCCAGCCAGCAACTTCTACCCTGGTTCACGAGTCATCTTGCACGGTTCTCAGGCCTGTCGTCTTTATCAAAGAATTTGTTAGTGATGTCTTAACTTATACCCCGTTTACACGGCGCGAAATTATCGGCATTGCGACCCGGATCGGGGGCGATCGCGATCGCGATCCAAACGATTTTTGCCTTGTGGATACTCGATCCGGATCGCGATCGCGATCAAAAATGTAAATGGTTTCCCAATTGCAAACCCGAAACCGACGAACAACATAGTCGCAAAGATGTTTACCACAAAATATCGGACAATTTGAAGGTATATTCTATTGTTTTTTACGAATATCTCTGACTAGTTGTCAACGATTATTTTTTGACATAGAACTGAGTGATTTTTGTTGACAATGTTTTGACAAATAACCAGGAGCAATAAGGACTAGCTATAAGGCTGCCAGAAAAAAATCAAAAGTTTTAAAGGAAATAACAAAACAATCGAGACACCAATAACAACAGTGAGCGTGTCAAGAAAAGCTCGCAAAATTTTCGCAGTAGCTGGTCGTTGGTAAAGCTTAACACCCAAATGTTTGGGTGCCCACTCAGGTTTTCTATCACGGTCGCGATCATCATTTGGATTCCGATTGAAATTGCATTGTTGTATAAACGCAACCCTCGATCGGGATTGCAATCGAGATCGATGTATTGCGATCACTATCCCTATAATTTCACGCCATGTAAACGGGATATTAGTTGTCTCCAATATTCCAAAACTTGCGACGCACTTGATACTGTCAGTGATGTGGTGATGTAGAAAATTAAAGAAGTTTTGGGGTTTTTTAACTGATAATAAAACACTGAGATGAGACGGTTGTCGAGAATATCAGATGAACAATTTTTAATCGCACGACGTATTGTACTCTTAGCAGTGGAATGAATCTTGGACACAATCATGATCGATCTCCCAACATTTGTGTCGTAGTTGTTTTCAAAGCCTTGATCGAACGGTGCATGATAGTCCGTGACAGTAGATGGTAGTTAAAAACCTCGCTCCCGTTTTACCACCAATTGTCATGCACTATCATCAACCATCACTCACTTTAAGCATATTCAAATTTTTCATGATAGTCGATGATAGATTTCCCGTTTAAACACTCGCTGTTGATAGTTGATGATAGTTAAGGGAGAAAATCCTTTCTTAAACTATTCTCGATTGTCATGCGCCGTCTGACCAGTGCTTTAAACGAATGTTTTCACGAGGTGAGATGTGAATCAGATTCTGTGTATAAACTGATATAATTGTAAATTAAATGGAGATTTATTTTTTGGGCAACAAAAAGCTATAGTTAACGTTTTGGAAAGAGGTATTCAACAGAATTCATGATCATTTTTGAAAGCGATAGGTTAATCTGGCCTCTTTTATCACCATGATCAATCAATTTCAAATTGCTTGCGATGCGCCCGTTATCACTGCACATTTTCAAAATGTGGGCTTCCTAAGGAGCATATTTGGAAATTTTTTCTTGCCAGATAGACACTTCCCGAATTTGTTTCAATGCCTGTGTAACAATGGTTCCAAATCGGGGTTGGCAATGCAGTTGTTATACATTCACTGCTTTCTATCATGGCCAACCTCGATTTCAAGCTGCTGTCCGTAATCATTGAAGCAAATTCGGGAAGTGTCTATTGACCCACCTAAAGATTTGTTGTTTAGCATTTTTGATCAATAATTTTATCAAATCCTTTCTCTCCCTTAAGTTACCTTTATTACTGAGATATTTTACCATTTTCTTTTCAATTCTCAGGCACAGTTTGGTCTTGGGGAGATGGGGACTATGGTAAACTCGGAAGGGGTGGAAGTGATAGCTGCAAACTACCAAAATTGGTGGAGAAATTTCAGGATGAACATGCTATTAAAGTTCTTTGTGGTGGTCAGGTTTCCCTCGTTTTTACTAAACAAGGGAATGTGTGGACTTGGTAAGTTGTCTTGAGTTCTCACTGAAATTTCATCTTTTAAAATTATTATTGTAGACCTAGCTCGTTCATATTTTACTACAAAGTTGAAATATTGATTTGACTTCCTTCAAATGTCATATGGATAACGTAACTCCTGTTTCTGAGTGTTGATTATCTCTAAAGCCCAGACAAGGTGTAGTTGGGGCTTTTGCTTTTGTTGCACTGGTTTTGACATAAATATCTCTAAAAACTCGGAAACGCCATTGAGTTAGTTCCTCAGGGTCCTTCCAATTCTATTCTTCCTAATGTGGAAGCGTTGTCTGACGAATATCTCATCTACATAGGGGGAAAGGGGATGGTTTCAGACTTGGACACGGTTCTGAAGAGCACAGCCGCTTTCCCACAATTGTCGAAGCACTTCGTGGAATAAAGGTAGTTGATATTTCCTTGGGTTCGATTCATTGTATGGCTGTGACAGGAGAAGGCAAAGTGTACGTGTGGGGACGTAATGACAAAGGACAGCTTGGTGTGGCTGACTGCCAGTCAAAAAAGACACCTGCCGAACTCAGCATTGGTGAAGGAAAGTCCTTGGAACGTGTTGCTTGCGGTCCAGCTCAGGTATGTAATGATAATATTGTATGTACGACATCTGTCAAGTGGGACTGATGGTTTTCTGGCGAGGACGATACAGATAAAGCAATGTCATAAAATAGTCAGATAAGCGCGTTATTTGATTCGGGTGTTTTTGTCATTTGTACCGAACTGACATACCTGTTCCTATTTCCCGTTTTCCGTTTTTTTATAACGCATCGCTTTGCCATTTCCCCAGAGCTTCGCTTGGTCGACTGAGAAAAATAGTGGTCTAGGATTAAGAACTCCATTTGCCGTGGATGTTTCAAAAATGACCTTCGAACGCCTGGATGCTCTGTTGAGGCGAGTAAGTGAAGACTTAGACGGTACCCAGGATTGGCCTCCACCTCCTCAGGAAAAGGAATGCGTTGCTGTGGCTACATTGAACCTGTTACGTTTACAGGTGAATTATCTGTTATATTATTTTTAACTAAATCTAAAAGAAATCACTTCTTGTTCCAGGGAAACGCAAGTATACACACGCGTTTAACGCTTTCCACAAACGGTCGTTCTGTGATACGTTATTGGCTTTCAAATCAACAAAAAGACGAACAGACGAGCAGCTAACGTTCGTCAAGCTCATGATCTCAGAAAAACAATTTTTGAGCCCTTCTCAGTGAGACACGGTGAGACACTCTAACCGTGGAGATACCAAGACTCAGATCGTGAGCTAAGTTGCAGGTTCGTCATATGTGCAACCTGAGCAGAAGACAGGATATGATAATGATGGAAACGTGAACAACGTTTGTGTTGAGCTTTCAATGTTTCCAAAAGATGAACAAACAAACAAACAAAGGAACGAAATTTAAAAATTCGATTCAAGTCGAAACGACAGTTTGACTGGATCACTCCACTCATTTTTGTGTATGCTTTGACAAGTGACTTTAGTAAAACAATCAGTAATTATGTGAGTTAATAAGCTGATAATAATCGAGGAAAGATGATGATAAGTCCAAAACGAAGACTTTTTCTGCAGAATGACAGTTTCGGTTTCATGGAGAAAGCAGGAGTTTTGCCTGATACCCCGAATTTCATGTTCCCCTATTTAGTGCTACATTAATCTTTACACAAATCTACTGCTGATCGTATTGATATCGATCAAAGCATCCCATGAACACCTCTACATCATCAACTTTTTGCTATTTAAAAAAAACAAAATCATGCTATCTCATTTTTGTCATGTTGTTGCCATTATTCGATTGGTTCTAGTTCCATGCTGCTATTCAGGAAGGCGTGAGTGGAGAAGAACTCGGACTTGGAGTCGGTAGTAAGCTTTTGCAGTCTTTAAGGCAACAGGTCGTCATGTTAGCAATAAGCAAAGGTGTCCTGAGCACCGTGAAAGATGCTGCCAAGGGCACGTTGAATAGCGGCTGGTCGCTGCTTCTGCCAACTACTGAGGAGAGAGCCAAAACACTGTCAGAATTATTAGCTGAGAAAAAAGGTAAGTGGGAAGAGCTGCGCAACCAGTATCTACGTGTTGGCATAGAGCTATTGAAAGATTTTTCCAAAACGTTAGCCCGATACACATTCTTAATTATAAACCGATAGCTGCGCGGAACCTGCTGATAATTCTTCCGTACCCTACAGCAAAACATGTTTCTTAGTAACTAGCTAGTGTTCTGCGGGATGTTGACACATTGACATATTTAGTAGATCTGAGAACAAACATTAAAAGGTTTACAATTCTTTGTATTCTTAGCTGCCTTTTTTACTCGAAAAGTTACCCAGGGTACATGTTGGAGGTGGGCAGCAATAAAGAAGTAGAACATTTTAAATAATTAAGCACCAAGAGGAGGCTTGTTAGAACTTTGACATAGCTAAACGCATGTAACTTTCGAAAAGAGTTTAAATTGTGCTTGTCCAGTGGGGTAGAGCGTGCAGATTTCCTTTTAATTCACTACGTATTTAAAGAGTTCAATTATTTTTCGCAGGATCAAGTGATAATACAGCCGCCAATACTGGAAGGGATTTCATGATAGATCTTCTGATTGAGAGCCTGATGGTAGAGGGTAGCTTAGAGAGTGCCTTTGAGACTGCTGTTAAAACCGAAATAGCTCAACAAGTAAACGGTCATCCAGAAGGTGTGTTGGACGTTACAGATAGCACGCCATTACTACAAGTAGCAAAGGAGCTGCTAAGAAGTTCTGTCGATACGTGCCTGTCACGTTTTCACGTTAATGAGGGGCGTTCTGACGACCTAAAAGAGGAAAATAAAACCACAAAACGTTCTCCGATTATGAATTTGTTGCTAAAACTACAAAGACTATTGGTCGGTTCCATCTTTACTGTACTGATCGCTTGTCACCGGTCAAGCAATCTTGAAACAGGTACGAGTTTTGATCACAATATTGTTCTTATAGATGTGACATTATGGAATGCATTAAAGTTAATAATTTCTTTGTATAAACGTTGTGCGATTTCGATTCAGTTCCATGTAATTGACCACGAAAGTGGGGGGAGGGGGTTGCCCAATATAGGAGGAATGGTCGATGTTATAGTGAATAAATTCATGTATGTTTAATTTCAGAGAACTATTTAAATGATAACGAATGATGTTTACAGTTCTTCAATCCATTCTAATGTTTTTTGAGAAATTCATATTTTTAAGATATATTTTTTGTACATATACAGTTTATATAAACTTTAAATAAACGACCAGTAATCTTTACTTAAGGTATGTTAGTCGCGATCACGACCTTCAGGCGACTGCCTTCACAAGGCGGAATCGCAAGTTAGTTATCCGCTCTGCCTCTTTTGGTGTCGAGCATTCTACAATCGACGACCAGCATACTATATTTGCCTGGTGTGTATGTTCCATTTACAACATGAGTGGCCGTTCAGTATCGGGGTATACAGCCACAAAGCGAAGCCGAGTGACTGTGTCCCGATACAGAATGGACACGAATTTTGTAAATGACTTCGAAAACGTCCCATATTATTACATTTGACATTAATACTGAGTAGAAAGAAAAGTTAAAACAAGTTATATATTACCGTAAAATTTCTATTTGAGTGTGGGAAAGCTTGTTTATACAGACACTAGTGTCTGTAAATGTAATACAGAACTGATGTTTAGTTAATCAATTCTGTATCGGGTATACAGACATTGATTAAACCTTAATTTGTTTGATGAGTTTCGAAGTACTATTTACAACGTGAGCGGCCGTGTTGTATCGGATATAGAAACTCGAGCTGTAGGCGAGAGTTTGTTATATCCGATACAACACCGACGCGAATGTTGTAAATGTCATGTGAAATGCATGTCAAAGTGTTTATTTTAACAATTTAAGCTTTTAAACATTCTATTGAGAGTATCAAAGGGAAAATTGTAATAATAAAACCTAAATTTTGTTGTTGATGTCAACTTACGCATCTGTATGAATTGAGAAAGATCTGTATCATTTGATACAGAATACTAATAACCCTATTAGTATTTTGTATCAAATGATACGGAAGACAGTAGATCTTTATCGTGTTTACAAGGGTTATCACATGTCATAAAGCAGGAGTTTTGATTGCTCGTTTTGCTACTGAATAATTAATGAATTTCACAAATATATATATATATGTCTGTGTGTATGTATGTATGTATGTATGTGTGTGTGTGTGTGTGACTTAAATACTTGTAATCCAGGCATAGTTGAAGATTAAATAATGCTGTTCTCCGGTTTTGTTAAATTTTCTCTTGAGCAATCACTGCCGAAAATTCCACTGAGGAAACAACCAATTACATCCGACGGCACGAAACAACCAATGAAAACGCAGCACCTCCAAACATGTAATCCCGTCTGTAGTTAAATAAATGTAAATGTAGTTAAATAATATCCTGCACTTTGTTGGCTATAATTAAGCACCAATCATGATTAAAGTTAATCACTTTTACACGCAACCAGCTTCTGCTGTACATTCACATTGAATTGTCCACTAAAGTCTGAAATGGTAGTGCCTAAAAACTGAAAACCCGTGAAAGATAAGATTGCTTTCCTAGTGTATATCCATCCAGGTATGGTAAAAACTTTTAACATTTCTGGACGCTATGATTTGAGGCATTCACTTCAAAACAATTTTTTTGTACAACAAGATGCGATAACCGCAGTGATTATTTTTAGTTATTTTTACTCTGGTTCATTTTCTTCTCCAGATTCTCGGCGAGATGCACTGTTGAAAGGATCCTTTTGTCTTTTACACAAGTACATCAAGTTATTCTGCTCACATGTTGGTGAAATTTTAGTGGAGGCCCACAGCATTTCATCCAATACTCCCTACCTTCAATCCCACATATTTTCTGTTGTTGAACAAGAACTTCCGTCTATTCTAGTGCCAGAATTTATAACCTCGCTGGTATTGTTACACACACGCGTTGGTCTTCACACAGAACTTTCTAAAGTGTTTTCAATTCTTCGAGATTTTCTTGAGTTGCTAGATAAGTTCAACAAATTGGCACCGAATATTAAAGTAGAAGACGAAGAAGACCTGACGTGGCCAGGAGGTCTAGGTAAGGTATGACAGTCTTGTGCAGTGCCATAAACTCCAGACGACATTCGAACGTTCGTCAAGCTCGTACTCTCCGAAAAAGGATTTCTGAGCCTCAGACAGGAATCGAACGCCCAACCTTCTGACGACCGGTGCGTCGCATAAAATTTGTGTTTAACAGGTCCACTTGTTATTTTCATATTATTATTAGTGGCTTCTGTATAGGCAGCTCATAAGATGAACCAGCACCTTAGCTCACCATCTGAGTCTTGGTAACTCAATGGTTACAGCGTCTCACAGGTCATGAGAAGGTCGTAGGTTCGATTCCCGCCTTGGACTCAGAAATTGTTTTTCTGAGAGCACAAGCTTGACGAACGGTTTCGTCTCATCTGTAAAACCACCAAGCTGCTACATGCACAAAATTTGTGTACTTAACATTCAAACCATAAACATCTTAGAAATTAGCGTATATACCACTTGCACTTATTTCCCTGTTGGAGGAAAAATTAGACAAACAAAACAATTTCCATAAATTACTCGATCTGTTGAACGTCAGAACTTTGAAGTTGTCCTCTAGATGAGTTGATTAGCATATGAGTGCAAGTGGTCTATACGATTTAACCAAAGAGTGCTTTCAACATTACATGCGCACTGATAATTTTTATGTTAGCTTATTGAGCGACCGTCAGGAACTGTTTATATAGGTAGCTCTAGCTCGATTACAGGACTGAATGATTTGAAGAACAACTTACGGTAACTGTTAAAAACATGAAATTCAAAAGCAGAAAATGTTTAGTTGGCTGTTTAAAAAAACAACCCAAAGTTAATTAAATTGTCAGCCTGGTTAACGTGATTGGCTCTGGCTGGCCAGGCTCATAAAGGCAACGCCTAAATCAGGTCATCCTGTCCGTGTGTTGCATTGTGGAACTGCAGCAAGAGCAACTTACCTTATAGTACTCCATTTAAGTCGAGAACTGTTACTGCTCAGTAGCTTTGCTGGCTGGTTTGTTATATAAGGGCTATCGAACTGCCATCTCCAAACGGAATTAAAGTGTCTATGCAATGAAAATTATCTTTGCTTTATTTGAAAGAACTCTTGAGACTATAGCACGTCTTTTTCACTTTTTTCGTACCTCACTTCGTTCTTGAGATATTCAGATTTATGTGATATGTAAATTACACCTTTCATAGGTGTAGAAGAATGAACTCGGGTGAGCGACTAGCTCTCAACTTGACCTGTGGCTCAGTTGGTAGAGCGTCGGACTAGTAAACCGAAGGTCGCGGGTTCGAATCCCTGCCGGGCCAAGTAGAGTTTTCTTTACTGGTCCGGTATGGTTCGTCACTAGGAGTAGCGACTGCATCATTATTGAATGATGTTACATGAAACTGTGAGTTTGGATGAACTTGCTTCATAACACTAACCTTTCTAGGGATTTAATTGAATCATTTAAAAGATATGCGTGATTTTTTATTAACTCCTTATATGCAGCGTGACGTATGCAAGATGTTGCTTATAATAAAAAAAAAGTCAAGGACGAAGTGAGAAGGGAAAAGTGTGAAAGGTGTTGCCTTATAATTTCACAAGTTCTTTCAAATAAGACAAAGTTAATTTTCATTACATGGACACTTCAAGTGTGTTGGCAATCCCTCGATATCGATTAAGATGTCTACTTGACATTTCAAAGTTGGTGTGTTCGTTGATGACTGTGGAGACCAATTCTCGACAGGCAGATTCGTTGGCAAACTGGACATCTGAATTCTGTGCAGGTTCGAGCTGTTTTAGCAGCCTGTTGACGCTTCTCTTTTCTCAAAGACTGAACTCTTTCAGGATGTTCCTCTTTCGTCTGCTCAAAGTATTCTACGCCTATCGTTAGCTAGTTGTTCCCCATCTCTCATGGTTGATGGCGCATTGTTTCTGATTATACTTCAGATTGTCCTTCCACCGCTTTCCTTGGCCGCCTTGATTTCAATTTTCATTGGACAATTAATTTTTAAATTTATTGGACACTTTAATTAATTACTTAGTATTCGTATTGTTATAAATATATAAAAGCGGTGTGTTGTGTCGGCAATGTTCATCGACGTGTGTAAAACCAAAATGGGTAGTAACTGCCAAAACTTTCAAATGGCAAAATCGACGTTTCGAATGAAGGACCCTTCATCGGAGTGAAACGTATTTATTGCTTGGTACTGATAATTTTACCTAATTTTTTAGAATTACCAGTGACTATCTTGCAATCTTTTCAGCGATTTTCAATTTTTATTTTCTCCTGTTTTTTTTTTAATTGTTTAGGTGGCTCGCCGTCTTACACTGATGAGAACGTCGATGATCTTGTTGTGATTCAAAAAGCTGATTTCGAAAACCACAATAAGGAGGGTGGTTTATGGGTGGTTGTCCACGGAAAAGTCTTTGATCTGCAGGAATTTAAAGATCAAGTACGTAGCTTCATGTGACTACTAGAATTTCCATTTGTTCTCCTAAAAAATCGATCATAACATGCACAGTGTATTTATGTATATACGCATGTGTATGTGCGTGCGTAAGTTAGGGTTAGGATAGACGTTACGTATTACCGATTTGGGTAAGAATTTCTCAGACATCGTTAACTATGTCACTAAATGAATTTTGGAAGCTATTGTGTCATGTTAGGTGAATATAGAAACGTGATGTTTTCAACACTCGGTCCTCTGTCTGAATCCGAAACTAGTTCTTTAATACGCAATCCCGAAAAAGAAAAAAAAAAGTCATCAAAGTCGAGTACAGAAGGTCTCAAATAGGAAGGAAATTTAAAAAAAGACTGGGTGAGACTGGGATTGAAGGTGAGGGAAGGATTAAATTAGATCTGAACAAAGGTAAAAAGGAGTGCAACTGTTTAAACGAAATAAACTGGTTTGAAAAAATGTGAATATGAACTGCTTTTAAACAAGAAACTAATTTACAAAACGAATTGGTGTAAAAATGTTAAACGAATTTTAAACTTGTATTCAATTAAGTGATCATTTCTAATTTTCAAATCTTGTCAGGCGCCTTGCGGGAAAGAACTCCTTTCGAGATACGCAGGTATTTGGTTTGTGTCTTCTTTAGCAATGCTGTTGACTATGTGGTCGTATAAATTGCACTGCACATTTCAACTCGCTTCATTCGATTTAACGTGGCTCCCTGCAATTCCTACTTTTTATATCTTGTAATTTATAAGATCTTTATTTATGATCATTTGTATCTTTAAAATAGTTGTAAGTTCGGGACAGAGTGTATTAACTGTAGAAGTGTTATAAACATGTGATACTTGTCAAATTGAACAATTTTCTAGGGTTATCATGGTAACAATAGCGATTAAAAATTAAGGCACATTATATTTGGTTTTATACGGTGAAATTTCCTGAAAATTGGTATCATGATGTATTTTTCACAGAAAAATAACATACCAAAATATTAGGGGAGGTTGTCAGAGCAGATACATTGCTATAGATCTGGTTGCTTTATTTACGACGTTTTTAAGAAATTCACCGAAGGAAACTCGTCGAGAAATATATAGCATTTGCATATAACATTGATAACAGAATACAGTAAACATTTTACATTGCAAACATTTTGTAGCTATAGTTAAAGAATTAGTTTTTAATAATAACAAATACATTTTTGATTGTAAATGGACTAAATTTAAAAGCCCAGTAGCTATATTTAAGATATCTAAAATAGCACGGCCACAACTCTATGAAAACCAACATGATACCATGTATACATGCCCTGTACATCACATTTTTATATACCTTTGTATTACGTCATACATATCTCGACCGTAGTATACTATAATGTTGTAAATGCTGAAATTGTACTCATCAACGTTACAGCCAAAGATGCAACTGGTGAATTTGAGGCCGCCAGTCATTCTCACGAGGCAAGAGAGATGATGCAGGCTTTTTGTGTTGGAATTTACGTGGAGGTATTTGAAAATCTCACCCTCTAGTAATACTTTCTCAAGTATCATCTATCATCTCTCTATGACCAGTGGTTGCCGAAAACTTCTTAACGGGAACTATGCTTACACTTTTTTTTTAATTTTTTCAAAAGTATTAATTTATGGTACATCAAGTTGTTCTGAGCTCCTACTGCCAGTATTATAGAAAAGAGGGATGCGCGGAAAGACAAGCCCTCCTTCCATAAACTATAGAAGGAGATATCCTTTATAAGATATCCTTGTTTGTATTCATTCTTGAGATATTCTGATAATTTTGCATACAATTTTGTATGTTTTTTTTTGTTGTTCAGAGGAGCCTAACCCTGCAAAAATGTCGAAATTAAGAATGTCTAAAAGATTCATTTCTCGACATCTTCAAAGATACCCCTCTAATTTACCCATACTTGGTAAAGTTCCGTATGCCCATTGATGGCAACTTAAATAAAATATCATTTCACTTTCTGAAACACATTCTTCAAAATTCCTGTTTCTTCTTTTAGCCTAAAGAACGGGCAAAAACCGACGAGATGCCGTCAGTCTTGGTACCGTTGTTAGACACAGAGCGTTCTTTAGCCTTTCTACTAGGCATCCATGCCAACTTGCTCTGTCAAGGAACCCCTGTTACAGCTGAAGAAGAAGACTGTGAGCAGTGGCTGAGCAGTGATTTCTTTGCGGGTGGCTTGGAAACAAGTAGTATTTCTCCACAACAGGGAAAAAATGATTGGTATTATACCGTTAATTTACTTAATTTATGCAACCTAAACCCGATCGGGCACCGATGTTGTTTTCTCCTGAGTAGATGTGACACTTTCGAAATGAAGGAAGGGAAACGCACATGCAACCAACGAATGAGGCGAAGTTGGTTACTTCAATAACTAGAAGTAACATTCGGTCTTTTGACCGTTTTCTTGGAACATTACAATGAATGAATGTATTTTTATATTAACCCTGATGATGACTTGCTTGTCAAAAACATTCGGCCGCTTTTCCCATCCCAATCTTTTTTTTCTTTCGAGAATACATTAAGGTTTAATATATTTTATCTTGAATTATTTGACGTATTTTTGTTTTGCAGTGGGCGGAAAAACTTTCAGAAAATTCTAAAACACACTCATTACAGCCCGCAACTGGCGCATTCCGATGTAGTGAGAGGTTTCATAACCAACCTGTCCGAAAACGTCAAAGATAATAGTGTTGAGAAATTCCTGTCGTTGATGAAACGTTGCTGTCATATGAAAAGAATTGTGATGCCAATTGAGTTTCCAGCCGACCATCCTGTGGAACAATTCGGACGGTTGTTTCTTGCATGCCTTTTGAAACATCACGAACTTGGTAAGCATAGGTGGAGGGATACGAGGGATTTTTTAGTCTCACATTTATTTCGTGGACAAAAATGCCCAGAAGAACTGCTTCAATATGTATTCAAAAAGTGGAGTAAAAACATGAAAACTCACCAAACTTTCCATTTCAACTCGATATTCTCTTGAGCGACTGGTTTGTCGAAGAAGCTATGCCAAACACACACAGAATTTTGTTTCTGTTTACTTTTTTCACCATGTATTGTTGACTTGCTTTTCAGAATTTAGAAGTCGCTAAAACAACTCTAGTACTCGTGTTTAATATGACACGAGGCTTTAGGTCAGGTTCTTTTTTTAATAAATTGGGACAGATGATACTCTGAATGGGGTGCTTGTGCATGCTAGGTGCGTAACCGCCACCGTTATTTATATTTAGTCGATTCTATTAACACTCCTCAGCAATCTATACTTAAAATGTTCAATAAAAACGCTTAGCATCGTCGACTCTTTTAACTGGTACTTTGCGCGATTTAAAAGAAAATGTACATCTTAATTAGAACGACATGTTTTTACGAATCTTGACCGCTGTATATGTTTTTCCTGAAGGAAATTGCCATCTGTATTCGCTTGTATACGTTTGACTCGTTCCAGGTTGTATAGTTATTGAAAAAATTAGAAAAAGGCTATAAAACATTTTTATATGGAAACTACACATTTTTAGACAGCTGAATGGAGTTAACTGAGCTTATTTTTGACAAATAATGATCGATCAATTTTTACATATATCTGATTAAGAAAACACAAGTTATATTTGGTATCTGTACATCGAATTATTTTCATACCTGTATGTTATAGTTCCTATGGCTCTTTCATTGATTGAACATGAAGATCTGGATAAACTACCGGATGGAGAGCTTTCCTCATCGACAGATCACGGTATTTTTCCAACGTCCCTTATCCAAGTTTTGAGGACTACACATCAAGCAAAATGTAATTTAATAAAGGTAACAGATGTATGAAGCACTTATCTACTGCCTTTAACGAAAGTACTTAAACTGTTTATCCGATCGATTGCACCAAATATTCCCTCGGTATATTTTTAATTACTCTTAAGCCTAAACCGAGTTGCTTTCACGGTCGGAGGAAATTTGTGAACCAGAAGAATACTCACTATCTCGGCAAGGAGTTGACCAACTCGCCTGAATAGGATCAATGCCTATTGCGAGTTTCGAGCGGGGTAATTTCTCTTGATTTCAAAGGTGGAAGGCTTCGCTAACTGAAGTTTTGACTCTGAGAGGGGCGGAGGGGTTGAATCTGAGAGGCACAGTAAAATGCAAAAACTCGTTTCCTTCTACATCAATGATGCCTCCTCTTTTCCTTAAGAAGATTCACTTTAAAGAGTATAAGCGATATAAGTTTTGATTGCCAAGTAATTAATTTTTTTTTGACTGATACAATCGTTTTAGAATACGACCTAACTAATATTACCGTATCTTGTTTAAAATATCCATCATGGAGGTTAACATTGCTGCACATGACTTAGGCGAGAGATGACACAAGCTTTTTCTTTGAGTTCTTCACCAAATTTTTGCCGAATGGGAACTATAGGGACTCTTGCTTCCATAAATTGACTATTGTAGTTTAGACAACAAAGCTGTCGTCAAATCACAGCTTTGGCTAGGTAGTGATGTCAATGATAAAAAATTTTGTAAAAGATGACTGGCAAAAGATTTAACCGATTGCAATGAAAAAGATAAAAATAACAATTTTATTTTCATCAGTCATACAATTGTAAAGCTTATGCATTCGCCAGCCGGTTTGAAAATATTCGTTAGGAATACTTGTAGAATACTGATAAGATAAACCAATCGTCAATAAACATGAACAGCAAAGATTGCCTTTTTTAAGTAGTATTTAAAACACGTACTGCGAGTTTTTGAATGGCTTCAAAAACGAACCCCATAACACGTTAATTCGCGAAGAACGTTTGATAATTAATGTTCTCTAAGACGAGAAAATTCGACGAGAAAAACGAGCGTGTCTTTGTCACATATAAAGATACGGCACGATTATGATTTTCTGTATTTTCTTAATGAATTATTAATGAGTTTTTGAAGTACCGTTTAAAACATGTACTACCTTGAAACCATAATTGACAAAGAATGTTTGAAAATTAATGTTTTTGAAGCCAAACAAATTCGCCTAGAAACACTAGCGTGTATATATGACATTTAATGACCCGTCACGATTATGATTTCTTTTGTATTTTCCTCATGAATTATTGATGAGACGTTAATTCTCAAAAATGTCAAAAATTGCAGAAGTCTGCTAAAATTTCAACACTCAAGGGGAAAAAATTAATGTAAATCAAGGAATTCAAAAAATTTAAAGAAAAATTTAAAAAACAAAAAGAGAAAGTACCATTATTAAAAAAATTTTTAGTTAGGATTCGATCTGCTGATGTTTGCGCGTGACATCGCTCCGAATAGTATTTAAACTCTGCATTACATCACTCTTCCACGTCGATGAAGAAGCCTGAACGGCATCTCTGAGTTCCTATAGAATTAGACATTCCTCGCCTTAAGATTACTTGCACTCGTTCATGATGTAGCAAGTGACTTTCTCATGAAGACAAGAACTTGTTGTAATACTACTTACCTTGCCTGCTGAATGATTTTTTCATATGTTATCTTTAATGTTGGAAATAACGATGTCGGTTGCCATCTGACCAATGAGATAGCTGTTTGGACGAAGAAGAGGGAAGGGGAAAAGTAAAGGACATGGAATGAATGAGGAGAAAAAATGAAATGCGAATGGTAGCAGGAACGGTGATAGGAGAGTGAGAGGAATGGGGAATGGAGGAGGGAGGAACGAAGAGTTAATTTTGTTAAGGCAAATTAATAAACTAATTCGATAGGAAAATTTCCCTCCCGAATTAGATCAAATTTAAAAATACATTTGAGCTAAGGCAGAACAGCGTTCTTAATTTGTCATTATCTCATCTCTTCCCACAGATAATTAAGTTTTGAAACATGCAAATTCGGTATCTTTTTATCACATTTACTCCAGACCAACAGATTAAAATTAACAAAATAAGGAAAATCACCTTAAGTAAGAAGGAAGCATTGAAACTTGGCATATTTATGGAAATGTGAAAAATGCATTCCTTCAAGAAGATTAGGTTGTCAGAATCATAACCATTTTGTCCCAGACTGCTTGCAGTTTAAAACAAAGCCCAATTTCTTGTCTTCATTTCAAACTAAAATGATTCCGATCTTTGAAATACAATCCTTCTTTATCTCCGAGTCTTCCTGAACATGGAGCTGAATAAAATTGTTAGACGGTGGAGAAACTACCAAATCTAAATATATTTGTTGAAGATTCCCGGCACCAAGTGATTTCCACGGCAACAGCACTAGGTGCTTAGCGAAGCGTATATCATTTATTACCCTAAACTTGGAAAGCCCTAAATAGGTGTGGAACGCGACGTGATACTGATAGACTATGGAGGCCTTTCCTCGTCATTTCAAATATATTTTTGAAATCAGATCAAAATATAGTGGATGACTTTTCCATTGCAGTGGCACTTTAGCCAACTGAGAATATTTATTTTTATTTTCGTTCTAAGGCCCACCAAGAATCATATCGATCATATGAAGAAGTCTGTGCACCAGCGTTGGAGAGATGTCAGTTTCTCTTGCAAATACTTCGTCCTGCGGTTTCTGGAGAGTTGTCCGCCCTTTCCAAGTTAAAAATGTTGAACGTTATTCCTCGTTGGAAGCGAATCGTGTCTCAGATGATCGAAGAGAGCCGAAAGTCAAAGGAGGGTGAAAAAGGAAGTCTGGGTAGAGAAACTCAAGAGTTAGAAAGAGAAGAAGATCTGAGTGTTGAACGTGTTGCCTTGCGGTTATCACTTATTGACGAACCAAAACAAGAAGAGGAGGTAACCAAGTAGCTCTGTTCAGTTGTATGGATACGGACGCAGCATGAAGCACTCACTCATTATCCAACAGTTTCAAAAAATCACTTTTTCTTTATTATGGTTTAGTTACGAAAATCCGTTCTGACACAAAGTCACAGCATGATAGGAATCGGAAACAATTTTGTTTCTGGATTTCTTTTCTTGAATCGTTAGAAGCCCTACTTTTTCTAAACTCACAACACAAGTTACCACATCGTTATTTTCATACTTTTATTTGTTACCCAATTAATTTTTCGCAGTATTGGTTTTCATTTTTACTTTTTATTTCTCCTAATTTTAAGGGCTCATCCCCAATACCTACGGCAACTTTATCAACTTTAAAGAAATTTAAGTGGCTTAGAGAACGAATGAAAAATGTCTCTTCCACAACAGTTTTGATGAATCACATCAAGGACTTTGTGTTACATGAAGACAAGATTGACCTTGACAAAATCACGAAAGCCATGCAGTGCCAGGTAACATAAATTATCAAACAGTATTTTGTTCAATTTCTCACATCTTTTGAAAAACGTATCCATAGGAATGCTTAGGATACATCAGTTTGGTTCTTGCGGAAGTAGAACTTCTCTTTTGTTTCAACGACGTTCAAACTGTAATCCTAAGCCTGTTCTAGCCGCAGCCGGATTTTAAGTAGCTGTCAAATAAAAGATATTGAAACTTGTGTCCTAAAAGGACGCTGAAATACTTAAAATAACAGTCTTTAGTTCGTGTGATTCCAGTCAACATGACAAAGTAATTGAAATCCTCGTGACAAAGGACTGTGAAGTGTACCCACATTCATTCATACATACATCCGTGAATGCGTGTTTGTATCTTGGCAGATTTATGTTGGTACATGTGTGTATATTCATGCTTAAGTTTTGTGTTGGTACATGTGTGTATATTCATTTTTAAGTATTTCATAACTCTGTCTAATTCACATCAAATCCTTATTCACACGTGCAAAAGTGGAAGTCGTTTTCAATCATATTGACTGCCAATTCAAACATATGAAGTCAGCTCAAGTATTTGGATTGGTCGCGTCTCCTGACTTGTTGGATGAACCACGTTCGGTTATCCAGTTGTTTATTTTTTTATTTTTTTGTTCACCATTTTTGAGGTATCTCCTGACAAAGATTTTAGAAGAATGTATACTGAAAAGTGTTTTACGAGAAAGTGTTCTCCATAGAAATTTTCCGTTTTATGTTAACCTTCATTGTGAAACCCCCAGTGTGAAACCTGGTGATACTACACGCTGCATCAGCTTTAAGTTGCTGAAGATTTCTAAATGTACCCATCCACAAATAACAACTTCCATCATTAACCAGCTCCAATAATTCCAGGGTCACGACCAAGATTCGGTGGCCAATATTAGGATTGACGATTAGACGCGCAACAAAGTACTTTTCTTACTCGATTTTATTATTATTATTAAAACTTTATTTACACACGCTCACCCCTTCAGCAAAATGCTGATTTCCAAGGGGGAGCATGAAAAATACATTTACAAACTAACATCAATATAATCAGTACGTACTACTAAAACTATTAAAACAAGTAAAAAATACAGGAGAAGAATACTATATTAAGAAAGGTTAGTAACATACATTAATTTATAAAAGTATTTATCAAATTGATGAATAATTAATCAGAGCGGCAAGCAATCAAAACGGAGCATTCAAGTCACATGTATACCTTTGTAAATCTCAATAAAGATCAACAGTTGGACATGACTGATCTTTATCAAAGTTAAGAATACTAATTAGCCTTATTAGTATAATATATATATATATATTCAATGATTCAATTTTGAAAAGCAATAATATAACTCGTTCAGCAATAAAGTACAACATGCGTAAAATTTATAGGTCGTCGAAATGATTTACTTCAGTTTTAGTACTGTTCAATAATGGTGGGAACTGTGACTGTACCGAAAATTTTTCGAACACACGCTGATACGCCAATAAATGATCCTAAAGTCAAAAAATTAGACGAAACAGATATGCGAAGTCTTTAAAGAGTTCATCTAAATAAATTGCGGGTAAAGAGAAGTCTTGCACTTACCGTCAATACGGCTTGTTAAGTACCAATTTCGTACTTGAAGATTTGTAGTCAGGAACTCTCGCTCGAAGTGAGTCCCTTTTCTTGTGGGTTTTTCGCTGGAAATCCCATATTCTAAGCCCAAGACCTTGATATATCTCCCGGTTGCATTGATACTTGAAATAAAAGTGTTTTGTGTTTAAGAAATGCTCTAATGCACGAAATCTCTGTTTCGCCTACAGTAAATTATACAATGTGGTCCCAGGAAGTACTCCCAGCGAGATGGCCACCACATATTTAATGAGCTTTATTTTTCCAAACATCCAAACAATAGGTTGCTCGATCCAGTCTTTTAGAGATCAATGGGTGCATAGAGATCATAAATAAGACCAGAGGAGGTACTGGCCCCAAAACGTAACCACCGCTTGAGCGCTGCCATGTTGACCATATTTGGTAAATAGGGAACAAACGTGTATGCCCCAGACCCTTTCTTGCTACTCAAAGTCCTCGACATTGAGCAATCAAGAATTAAACGTTGATTATCCCGGATTATAAACTCAAAAATTTCTACAGCAAGCCGTTTAAAAATTGACTTTAAAAATATGAGGAAGAAAACTGAGCATTTTGTAAGGTCAGAAAAGGCAGACTGTGATATTGAGAAGTAAAAAACTTATTCTAGGGAATGAGATGGATAAGTCGAAAATATAAGGCAAGAATAGATTTTTCGTCTTGACTGCCAACTCAATTAAAACTGAGTGTAATTACAGGCTAACTGTACAAAAGGAAGGCGCCCCATGAATTCTGCACCGTAACTTAAGGTAAAACGAAGTGCAAATATGTATTTTCGGGGAAAAATCGATCATAGATTTTCATTCGGGCTTCAAACTTGCTTCCCAATAAAAGAAATATGGTAGCGTCCAACAGGCGAATATCGTTTGACTGAAATTTGGGGCCAGTGCCCCCTCTAGTCTTATTTATGATCTGTATGGAGTGGGTATACTTCGGAATATGTCGAAGATTCCAAGCAAAACCATCTTTTTTATTTTAGGTCAAAAGGGCTCGACTGCGTCACGAAGGAACTCAGTGCCTTCTGTCGCTCATAAACAAGGAGTTCATTGCCTCGGTTCGTTACGCGATTTTATGTGGTTGGCAAGGATTAACATTAAATTCTACGAAACGTCGGTACGTAATAATAAGTGTTCAAAAACCTTGGTTCGGTTGTTCAAAGCCTAGATAGATTATGCAGCGGATGAAAGTCCTAACAAGTGAACACCACTATCCAACCATTGAACAACCGAACTTAAATTTTACCCTCTAAATAGGCAGCTACCCACTCAATAGTTCGAATGTTAAAAAGATGGATGGCAATATTCACTCATCAGGATGTATCCGCTCGATAAGCTATTCAGGTTTTGAACAACCAACCCTGACATTGCAGAATATGCCTGATTGGTAATTAAATGCTAAAGGGAATTAGAATTTTCACGACAGATTTTAAGTTTACTCAGCAACAACTTTTTACTATTAACTCTGTTGCTCATAAAAAAGACGGAGATTAACTCATTACTGTCCGACAAGTTTGAAAAAAAAACGATTGAAAAACTTTTACTGAACTTCATGTTGCGCCTAAAACCAATTGTCTGACTCGATTTTTGATGTAGATTCAAAAAACTTACTAACATAACATCTGCTGGGGACCACGCGATATACCGATTTCATATCGAATAAAAGGTTTGCTTACATGTTTCAAAACAGAGTTTTTAAAAGGTACCTAGGATTAACAGTTTAGCAGCAGTATTTAATTGGTTAAATAGAATTGTCAGAAATAATTGTCTGGTGATCTTTCTCTTTGTTAGTGCTCCGGTTCCAAGAAACCTCTCAGACGTGAAGCTAATTCCACCCTATGACCAAGTAGTGCTAGATAATGCTTTCACTAAGATCGATCAGTGGTCCATCAACATGCTAAGGGATGCTGTATTAGAAGCAAGCGATGCTTTTAGAAAAGCTCAGTTGCACCTGCTCAGGTCTAGCGACGACAGAACTCGACTGGACATTTCTTTGGGAACCCTCCCTTGTGCGCGTTTTATGTTGGCTTCACTTGGCATGCTGACAGTAGAACATACAGCTGCTGGAGTAAGTTTGTTGCTGAATTCAGGAGTCTTAGCTCTAACACAGGTACGAGAAAATATATAGAAAAATAACGTTAGTCAACAACCTCATATCATCAGTTGTTTTGCCAGGATCCTACGGAGAATGCGGTACATCGAAGGAGTCTTGTTCTAACCAAAGCTCTAGAACATAATACCAGACTAAATTAGAGTTAAAATTGTTAAAATAGTTACATAGAAATATTTCCGACCGAACTGTATGGGGTTTACGACGGTTCACTTTGTAAACATACAATTCGCGCACTAATAACAGTAGCACTTGGATTTATTCAACAGTTTTTCTTAACTCCTTGACTGCAGAAGACGAGTATATTTGTCCTATATTATTTTACTCTGGCTAACGCCATATTATTTTACTCTAGCTAACGCCAGACGATTTTACTCGTCAAGGGGAAACCCCCCTCGAGGCCAAGGGTTAAGCTAAATTTAGTAATTTCTGTACTCTTCCTAATGTATTCTATTCCTTAACCAATCATGCCCCAGTAATATATCTTGTGGGCCTTTTTTCTGCATCTGTGCTGCCTCTACCTCATCAGTTCGCACTTGATTTATATTTGTTCATATTGTATGCTGAACACCAATGTTGTTCATGTGGGAGCTTGGTATGTATCAGACGACCAACGAACGTTGCAGGTTCATCATATGTGCAACTTAGCAGAAGCACATATGACTAACATATGCAACTTAGCTCACCATCTGAGTCTCGGAAGCTTAATGGTTAGAGCGTCTCCCCGTCATCAGATGGGTGCGAGTTCGATTCCCGTCTAGGGCTCAGAAATCGTTTTTCTGAGATAGCTAGCTTGACGAACGTTCACCGGTCGTCTGATTTGGTCTTATTGTTTATTTCTTTGCTGTCATGGTAATTGCTTCTGTTTCAATCTTAATCACTTTACCTCTGAGCCATTGTCATTAATCCTGTCCTTTCTCCTCTCCTGTCTGCCTCATTGTTATTGTTGTTACGTTTATTTTTGATTTATTAACTGTGCTTTTATATTTAGACGATACTTAGACTGGCAGGACCGTCTTATGAAAAGAAAGAAGACGAGGAAAGTATGGCAGCGTCCATCATTGACGAGAGCAAAAAACCTTGCAAACCACCGTCCTTACCTCCTGTTGGACCTGAAATGGCAAGAATGATGAAAATCGGGAGTAAAGTTGTTAGAGGACCGGATTGGAAATGGGGAGATCAAGTCAGTAAACTATAATATTATACTTTTCATAAGTAACACCTGCCATGAAGGTAGCTTGTAATTAAATTTCCCCAAAAGGCAGTGGAGAGTTTATGAAAGGACATGTATACCTACCTCGCTAGCGATTCCTTTGCACGCAATTTTTGTCAAGTATGCTTGAATTGGTTCTTCTGGTGAATGACAACACAAGTGCAGTTTTGCTAGTCTCTCACCGATATTTTTACGAGAATTTGCTGGGAGAGAACTATAGGATTAAATTAAGGAGCAAAATTGAGATACAATTTATTCGTTGTTCCAAGTGAAAATCGCCGATATTGTATTAGCATTCAAATCGTAGCAAAATTGCGTACGATAAAATAATTATTGTATGTTTTAACCAACATCATTTTCAATTTCTAGTGAAGAATATAGTTTAAATAGCTTCTCACTCAGCTTTTATTGCCGACCAAAAGACAACTCGAGATGATGCTAATGTAAGAAAACTTGCCACAAGTTGTTGCCAAGTTATACAAGCTGAAAAAACGTAGTGGCCAAACGAGACGCAAGTTGAAACTTTCACTGAAGCACATCCTCATTTGGATAGAGCTTTAGTGCATGGACCTCTGTTTCCAAAAACTTGTATTTGCCGGTGTAATTCAAGTTTCTGAGGATTCACAACTTTAAATGTAAGAGTTACGCCGATATACGCTTTGTGCTTTTTAATTCCAGAATTCAACTTTAAATCCTAGGATGGTGCGCCACCTGGTGAGGGTCGTGTTATTGGCGAGCTTGGTGAGGATGGCTGGGTTAGAATCCAGTGGGACACTGGATGTACAAACTCCTATCGTATGGGAAAAGAAGGCAAATACGATTTGCAGTTAGCTGGTCCTCCACCAATTCCTGACACGAGTGATGAAGAAGAGGAGGAAGTAAAAGGTTCGTTTTGCGGAAATGTCGTTCTACTTCCCCTTTTTATTCGGTTTTTTTTTCCTGTAATGAGAGAAAAATCGGTGGACTGAAAAACAAGGATGATCATGTTGTGGCATTACATAGATTAATATGATACTGTTTTAGTTGCTCATTGTATTTCTTAACTAGATTCGTCCCTGGTGGTGGATTTCGTCTAACAAGTCATTTTTAAGTTATTACGGATAAAATAGCATGAATTTCTTTCGTTTACAATGATATTCTTCGGTAAATCAATTTGTATGACAACAGTAACATTTAGAGACTGCTCCGAAGGAAGCCGCTGCCCTTGGAAACCGCTGACTCGTTTGATCAATGTAAAAAGCCAACGGTTTAAGGGAACCACGAAAACTTAGAACACTGATATTTGGAGCGACGTTCCTTAGTCAAATCGATTGATCAAGATCTTGCCATTGATGTGAAATACAATCAGGATAAAATTGAAAAGCAGAATTGATTTCGTTAAGCTCCAGGAAAAGAACAAAGTTAATTTGAATAATCTTTTTCGGCAAAGGAAGATCTTAATCACTATAGTCAGCCCCGTTAACTTGATTTAAGCGGTTCATGCATTAAGCCTCTTCCCCCCCCCCAACCCATTTTACTGATTAACTGTGTCCTGTGCGAGATGTTTCCCCTTTGCGGCTAAAATCATCTGACTTTAGCTAGTTCTCGTTGAGTTTTAAAGTATATCATTCCAACACTCGAAAATTTCCTTCACCAAATATAAATTCTATCTTATGCGATTCTGTGTAAATGCCTAATATGCATTAATACACCCTTCATTCTGGCAGTATTACTACAATTATGAATTTAGAACTCATGGCTGTGGAAGCTCTCGGCAACGGCCTTCGTAGCTCAGTTGGCAGAGCACTGCACTCGATTCGCAGTGTCGCGAGTTTGATTCCCAACAGCTGCATTTTTTTTTCTGCAACTAGTCCCAGTTGGATCTCAAAACATATCAATTTGAAACTTCAAGATTTCCTTTGCTAAATATTAATTCAATCTCACGTGATCTAGAGTAACTGACTAATATTCATGAAATAATGAATGTCGAATTCGGACAAAAAAGAGTTAGAGAAGCAGGTGCATACTGGGTAATCACTGATCGACAATAGTATTATGTTTTTTTTAACGATTTCTTATCAGGTGATATTGAAAAGGAAAAAGTTCGCGAGTCGGATAATTGGTTATCTGCTCATCCGACAGTCCTCATTCGTCGTGCGACCCTGAGTCTTCTACGATGCTTGATAATTTCCTCTGGTATCCATGCTGACGATGTTCCCGTGACAGCATTGAAAACAGTTGCTGGTCTTCTTCGTACTGGTTTAGATAAAGAAAGCATAGGTATGCTATTGTTGTGTTTTCTTCTATACGAATTCCACAATCGCGTTCATACTTTAATATTTACCGCCAGGTAATCATTCAATGAACGAATTCTCCATAATAAATTGTCCAAACGCATCGTCAATAAAAAATGTTATGTCTAAAATTATAAAATGTCATACAGTCAATCAGGGCAGCCTTGGATTTGCACAGCATTCTGAATGGGTCCATGTACATTCATGGTACAACTTTAATGTAAACGTCAAATCGACTTTTTTCGATTTATGTTTTACTTTTGGCAATTTTTTCCCCTGACAGCGTTTTTAAAGAAAAATTGCTTAGAGTATTGAAAAGAGATTAGCCACTCTAAATGACACCGGTAAAATATCACAGGTTGTAAGAAACTGTTTTGCAGTTTGCACAAGCATTCTTTATCAAATGCTTCCTGCTGTTTATCTAAATGGCTGTATTATTCTTTTTGCTATTTATCTTATTTTCATCCTGCTATTTATCTAAATGGCTATATTTTATTTCACTTTAAAAGTAAAAACTGTGCTTGAACATGTTTCGCATTACGGACGTTGTGCATGACCAACATGTTTTTAAAATGAATTTTCTTTTTGCAGGAACTAACACGGAATTGATTTTTACCCAACAGCATCGAGACTGGGCCAAACTAGGGTTTATCCGTGGCTTAATGCTAACCACATCCGCTTGTAAGGCTTTTAGTTCACCTCAGTGGATAAACCTGCTGCTTCGCATTGTAGGCGGTAATCTTGGAACAGCGAATTCAATCAGCGCTGCTGGACCTGAACCAAAATTGTTGCAAGAATCAAAGATGAGTTCACAGTTACCAAAACAGGTGATTCATTGATAGAAATATGAAGCTACTGTAGCAATTTTAATCGAGGTTCCCGTCGCAAGACCAGTTATGATAATTTTTCATATAATAAATATAACGTAATCTAAATTTCTGGCATGGTACAGTAAGTGGTAAATTTAAAGGAGCTATGTGAAGATGATTACATGCTTTCAGAGCAGGAATTCTTAGAATTTATTCATAGTGCCTATGAAGCGAGAATCGAAATTAACTTACTTGAAAGAATTCACTGTTAAAATGATGAAGTAACGTATTCTAATGGTTTTCCATATCTCAGTAATTTAGATATTTCAGTTAGCTTATGGTTTAGCACAAATGTGTGCATGTGAGAGTGTTATTACAGACAACATGTGACCGTTCGTGAAGCTCACTTCCTATAAAAAACGCTCTTGGGACCATAAACGGAAATCGAATTTGCAACCATCCGGTTTAATGGGGGCAATGTCTCACCGTTCAGATGGTTACGGATTCGATTCCTGTCTGGGGCCCATAAATCGTTTTCCTTAGGAAAAGAGCTTCATGAGTGTCAACACGTTGTCCACATTTGAGTTTGATATGGAAATGAGATAATGTGTGACGTCATTTTGTTGATAGCATTTTGTTTACTGAGCTTGTAAATTTCAAATTCGATGTAATACATACGAAATCACATGCCATTTTATACCTTGTCAAGTTCATGAAACTGAACAGCTCCACATTAAAGTATTGATAATGTAACGTTCGGTCTTGCAATCAGAGTTCTGTTTACCAACGTCATGCTGGCGTAATTAATTGTACTTAATGTTGAACACGAACTTTGTTCATGTGGGAGCTTGGTAAATATCAGACGACTAGTGGACGTTCGTCAAGGTCGTTCTCTCAGAAAAACGATTTCTGAGCCCTAAGAAAAAGAAAAACGAACTTGACGAACGTCCACTAGTCGTCTGGTTATTAATTGTGTCGTGTGATATAAACCGTTGGACTTTGAGCTGACGTGCACCTAAGTTTTCAGTTGTTGTAACTTGGTTTCGATTTGTGAGAGGACATTTAGTTTGTTGTTCCTAGCAAATAAAGATTTAAGTACTAAACCTTGTTGACTTTACTGTTCAGCATGTTACAATATTGTTTTTTTACAATATTGGAATTTGGTTCATTGTTTTAAATTAGTTTAAAAGTTTAAGAACCCAAGTATAATGTTTCAATTGATTTTGTTAAATAATCTCTTTTATAAGAAATAACTGATTTTTTAGTTAGTCAATTGTCTTAATTACAAACCGAAGTAAATCAAATGGAAAGACTGTGAGAGGTGTTCATCTATCGTTTCAAGATTTCATTCAAATTAGACATACTTAATTTTTGCTTATACAGTTATAGGTATAAGCACGATGGGAGCTTTACCTACGAGGTCACGATAAGACGAAAATCTGACGCATATTTATATTTTCATGCTGGGAAATTCAATATCCAACTCGACATACCGTGAGAACCTCTGCCAAACACTGAACCTAAGTTTCTGTTCCACTTTGACAAGATATGCAGATTGTCTAATGCCCGCACAACATGTTTATGCCGATAGATCCTTGTACTTGAGAAATAAAATTAAAAATGCAACAAATGGGGGAAAAAACGACAACGACCTTTTTTTGGTTGGGGAACACTTTTTTAAGCGATTTTAGTGAAAGCAGAGTAATTGTACTTGTATTTCAAACCAGTTAATAGTCTAAACAAAGAGGATATAGTCCACTGGGCGTATTCCACTTTGCTGAATTGCGTTGACCCAGCTCAGCCAAGTTTAGTTATATCTTTTTGCTTACTGATTGTTTAGAAGTACTATTTAGTGTGTGCGATATCACCAGTTGCCCGTACTGTTTCAGGTTCTAGCATTACGATTAATGCGAGTCGTGCTACCGTCGTGGGATGGAAACAGTTATTCAACGCAAATGTCGGAGTTGATCGAGAAACTTTTCGCGCTGCTTGGACGTGTCTTGATGACTTGTACGGGAATGTTACCGTTTAATAGTGAGTAATTTTCTGGACTTAGAAATCCTGAAAATAATCCCCAAAAATAATTGGTTAATGGTGAACATATCAGACGATTAATTGACATAAATGGTTTGAACCCTCAGTATCTGTGGATGATATTATCTGTTTATGTTGATCGTCGAATTAATTTATGTAGTAATTAATCTACGTTAATGTTATCTTGAGAAAGACTGCTGAGGTTGGGCACTAAAGTTTCAATTGGCTCAGTGCAGCAAGAGTTGCCTATCAAAGAGTAATAGCTTTAAGCTATTTAAAATCAGATAGGATTTAAATGTCCCAATATAGACATGTAGCTCTGTTGGTAGAGCGTCGGACTAGTAAACGGAAGGTCGCGGGTTCGAATCCCTGCCGGGCCAAGTAGAGTTTTCTCTATTTGTCTGGTATGGTTCGTCACTCGGAGTAACATCTAACATCATTAAACAAATAATATGTCAAGCCAATTTCGCTGAATTACAAACGAAACCAAATATACACTCACTTCATGAGATTTTGACTCATGCTTTGCGAGAAAATGACACTTTTAATTAAGATGAATAGTTTTAAGGAGTTGGCGACAGCCCACCACAAGGTTGGTGAAAATTCAGGATTTAAATTTATACTTTCATTTTTAAGAGAAACCATTAGTTTTTCGTAAGATTCTGTCGAAGATCGCGTAAAAAAGTGAACTTGAATTAAAGCAGTTTTAGGTAATCGATGGATCTGATTTCAGAATCATCCTCAGGGTAATATGAAACGATAAATTCACATTATGACCATTTGAGTTATAGGCTATTGGCTATTCCTATCCATAATTTATTTTTTGATATGAGTTTTCTGTCTATTTCTGCTACAATTTATTAACAAATTCCAGTGATAAAGGTAATGCATTATTTTAATAACGTCCGACTTACATAATGATACAAATAAAAAAATTTTGCAATTTAACCGAGAAGGGTCGTCGTAGTGTCGCAGAAATATTGAAGTTGTTTCTGTTATCTCGCTAGGCACGAAAAGAAAAGTACAGAGCAGAAAATCAAAACCACAGGCGTCCCTCACTGCTTCCCACAGTAGCACCGTTGCTGAAGAATTGGTAGTTCTCCTTCGTCATCTTCATTCATTTAATTCATGGAATCCCTTGATCAACGATTTTATCAGTGCTAGATTGAATTCAATTGCAGAGACTGGATCTCAACCAAAGGTATAAATGCGGGCTTTAAACGTGTTCTTTCTTTCTTTCTTTCTGTTATCTAGGGTGAGAAAGACGATGGATGAGTTGCCTTGATAATCTTTTATTATTTTTATGTCTAACAAATGAATGTTGTTTACTGTGTTTGAAACAGGGAACGTCAGCCTGTACATTTTGTTCAAAGGTGAATTGTTTAATTGGAAGAGAAAATTATTTGTTTGAGCCGAAAATTGCGGATAAGTGATGAGGTGTCGTCAGAACAGAAAGATTTTTAAAAATCATTAATTTTTTTTATTATTATTTCTTATAAATTGTATTTTGAAGAATCTAGTTCCAAAACTGTTATGTGATCGCTCTGATTGGCCATGCTGTAGTATTTAACATGTTAATTCTCTGTGACCGTGAGAAATGCGATGATATTTACCATTTTCAGGTAAACTCAGCACTCACCTTTATCTTCTTAAAATATGCGGGCTAACGTCGCGGACCAAAGTTAGCCCTTTATTTATTTTTCAGTTTGGCAACTTGATTATCTCAATCTGGCTAACGCCAGATTATTTTACTCTAGCTAACCCCAGACATTTATATTCGTCATATTCCTCACCTCATTAACAAGGGTTCCTTTCAGACTCCGTGCAATTGTCTGATGGAAGGTACCTTGGTCACTTGTCAGAAAAGTGTTGCTCAGTTGTCTCTTCCAAGGAGACTTCACTATTCCTTTTTAACGTCCTAAAAAATTGGCAAGTGTAAAGGGTTAATGAAATACCATTTGTTCATTTTACATGTCTATTCCCTTCCACAATATCATAAAATACCGTAGCATTCCCCATTTTAACAAGTTACATATTCTTGGTTTGTTACAGGACGTTGCCGAGGATAGAGAAGATATACAGATAGAAGGTATTATGGCATCGCTTGCTGTAATTGGTGGAGTAGATAATCGTCCCAGATTAGGAGGAATGATTCACCATAAAGAACATGGGGTTGGTACGATAGCAAGAATAGCTGCTAGTGGCAAAATTACTATGCAGTGTCAAGGAAAGAATGAGACTCATGTCTGCTCGATATCTCAAGTCAAATCGGTACGTAATCAAAGATTTCATTAGTGACGGATGACTTTTAGCTTTGCCAAGTAACATATCAAATGCGCGGGAGATTGTTTGACCCTAAAATAAAACACCCAGTTGTTAAAAGACGTTGAAAGAACGAAGTGTAGCAAAGTTTTTTGAATTCGCTCTTCGAGGTGTTTGACGGAAAGGTCGAACATTATTACGATTGTTTGATATAGTTTCTCAAACGAACCAAAAGGTTTAGGAGGAAATGTGAGTTAGAAGTAGCATAATTTATCCAGGTGTTTCAATGATCGTGGTATCTAAACACGTTGTGATTTTCATTTGTGTTTTTTTCACGAATTGTTAATGAGTACGAGAAACTTTTCGCAAAAAAAAACACCGTTTTTAAAATCTGATCGTGTAAACATCTTTAAATTTAGCTTGAGACAATCGGATCCAATGTTTGGATGATTTGACGTAGAGTTCTTTGGATTCGAAATTAGATGGTGTGAACTGGCTTTAATAACTAAAAAACTAACTCTTTCCCGGCCACTGACCCATAGTCCAGTAAAGGGATCATGTATGGAACTGGATTAATAATACCTTGGTAGTTGCACCTGTTGTCCGTTTAGCTTCCTTATCGGTTTCAGTCTTTTTGCTCTTAAGGTGCGTTCTCATCAGGGGACTTGGACTGGATTTGGACTTAGATTTCCCGAGGGTGAACGCGGTCGGACTGGATATATATCCACCCGTTTGATTTGGTCTGGGAAAGGACTGAAGTTGAACTAGATTTAATGTAAACGCATTTGGACTCAAAAGGAGTAATTTGGTTTAAATAAACTTCACATCTTTCTTTCTCTCACTCGACATAGCACTTTTACGAGAAGTCCAACCTAGTCCGCTGATGTGAACGCACCTTTGGGAGAACGTCAGAGATACTGCATGGTTGTAGAACTATGAACGTTATTTATGGGATTGGAGTCTTATATTTCTTCATGTTTTAAGAATAGTCTCTCTCTCTCTCTCTCTCTGTACGACTAATTTTAGCCTCTTTTTAAATTTCAACATACTCGTCAGAAATTGAAAACAATAAGGAACATCGCTCGCTCACTCACTCACTCCTTCACTGGCTCGTTCGTTTCGTCGTTCCATTATTTGTCTCCTTATTCATAACTGATTTAATTTATTTGCGACAAAAATACTGTTCGAGACGAATTCACGAATAGCTGTGCTTATGTATTCCTGTTCTATTCCAAGCAGTGACGGATACTTATCACGAGTTGTATTGTCAACATTTCGGCAAACCAAGTATGAGCTTTTTCTTTAATTCATTGATGACTGATTCCACTGGATCCGATTGTAAGATTTAAAAAGTTTATTTACCTCTTCCCAAAAGTACTTTCCAGCAATGTTGAACTTCTTGATTTGAAGTATTTTTCTCTTTAATACCTCACGCCCGAACTGCGGTTATCGATATATACAAATATATGAGGAACACGAACCGATCAGAAATAAATAAAATTGAGGGTATAAGTTTAATGAACATATGTATATTTAGACATGGTTTTACGCTACTCTGGCTTAAAAAATTTTGAACGTAGCTTACAATACCACTGTGCATACCGTGCATGACCCAAAGTTTCGACACTCCTGTCTAGTGTTTTCATCAGGGGTGATTGATCTGAACACTAGGTCACTATTTATATGCTTAGAGAAACATTGATGACGTTTTCTATTAATGAGATGCAAACAGGCATCCGGTAATGAATAACCGTCATCGAGATTCAGTGTAGCAGGGTTGCTATTGATATGCCGCGTCTCCAGGCAACGTCTTTGATGGTAACGTAGATTGGTGATAATTTTTGAATTTTACCTCCCAGTCGTGTGGTTGGTTAGACACGCATGCTCCGACAAAGCAGAATTTTCTTTTTCTTTTCGAAAAAAGAATATTCAGAAAAAGAAAGAGAAAATTCTGCTTTGTCGGAGCACGCGCGTCTAACCAACCACGCGATTGCGTGCGAAAACTCAAAAATTATTACAGTCAACTCCCGGTAACTCGAACCCTCGATAACTCGAACCTCCTGCTAACTCGAAGCAATTTTTGTTTCCCTTAAGGTCCTTTTCTAAACAAATTTACCCGCGATAACTCGAACCATGTCTGTCAATACCTGACAAAACAAAACAAAACAGTGTATCGTGGTTTTAAACATTGAATTTGTTATGAAGTCTTTTTATACTACACCAAACATGTCAGTCCAGTTCAGGTTTCTCTGATTTAGGATATACTTAATTACAGTGCGCTGTATTTTCATAAAGCCTTACTCCTTAACTCCTTCTTCAAAATGCCAATGAATTTCTTGGAGGTTGATACCGATTCTTTCAAATAGAACCTTAGAAACCTTTCAAGAATAATAGACCGTAATAGATTAGTTAAGAAGCGTCAGGGCGTATTAACTGACTATTTCTCGAAAATGTAAATCTCATTAACTCAGTAGCAGTAGCAGGTTCTCGTTGGACCTGCAAAGTTTGCAGAATGGATCTCTCCTGCTGCTTTTCTTTTTTTTGTTTCACGTTACGTTCTGATTTATACAGTAATGATTAACAAATATATTGCTCCAATTTCACTCGACTTCTCTATACTGTAATTAAGATTGATTAAAATGTGCTTTGTATGAATAGAAAAACAGCAAACACCATTTTTTCCTTATTTCTCAGCTCCCGATCACTCGAACTCCCGATAACTCGAACCTTTTTCAATTTCCCTTGAAGGTTCGAGTTATCGGGAGTCGACTGTACCACCAATTCATGTTGTCTGGAGGCGTGGCTTATCAATAGCGCCCCGCTCCATTGAATCGCAATGACGGTGGTTTATTACCGGATGCCTATTTGCATCTCATTAATAGATAACGTCATCAATGGTTCTCTAAGGATATAGATAAGGACAAAATAAGGACCTCATGTTCAGATCAGTCACCCCTGATAGAGACACTAGACAGGAGTGTCGAAATGAACGGTAGTTTTGTAAGCTACGTTCAAAACGTTTTAAGCCAGAGTAGCATAAAACCATGTCTGATTATTAACCTAACTGCGTAGGGAATTTGTTCAGAAATGTATATTTATAAAAACGGAGAAAGCGCCAGAGTCCTAATTGATAGGAAACGATAAATTCACATTTAATCTACACTGCTGAAGTCAACTGAAAAAGTTGACTCGAGCGGAATTTGAACTCAGTTCTTCGGGAATCCGGTCCGCCGCTCTACCTGTTGAGCTATGGAGCCTACGGGGATTGGAGGCGAGTTATAATCCAACTTAAGTGTACGAGATATTCTCGCAACAACTTAACACTATCCACTACAATGGATGTGCAGTGTTTCAATTCTATTTCAGAATCATTCTCAGGGTAATAAGAAACGATAAATTCACATTTATGGTTAAATGTGAATTTATGATTCTCAAACCTAATTGATAAATTATGCGCTTCCATTAGCAATTTTTTCCCTTTCTATATATGTGTAGGTTCCAGTCATTTCATTTAGCGTTGAGCGTCTTAATATGTCTGGAGGTATGCTGAATATGTGGTCGTCCCTCGTACGGCTTACTGGGGAAAGGGTATTGACATCGAAGGAAGCTGGCTGTCAGAAGTTGGAATCTTTGTACCCTCGCGAGGACGAACTAGCCAACCAGTCACATGAAAAGACGGTGCCGTCAGCCCAAGGTAAAGTAACGTGATCCTTAAAAAACGAAAAAAAATCGAAATTCATTATATTCCTTGACAAGTTTCTTGCTCGGATTCAATTTCGTGTTTTAAACCCATTTAAGACCAGCGGCGTTCAAGGAACGGTCTAATTGGGGGAGGAATGCAGGAAAATGTCCCGCGAAATGACCACTTCCTGATCCCTTGTAGGGATTAATGGAACGCTCAATGGCGTTGGATTGTTCGAACTTTTGTCTTTATTTTCTGTCTTTATTAGTCAATTTGAATTTTCGAGGCAGATGTCTATCAACGGGATAAAAATATTTAAGAATAGATCTAGGGACCTTATGTTGATACAACGTATTCAAACAATTTCAATAACGACACTCTGAATAATTTTATACTCAAAATTAACTTATATATACAAAAAGCAGAAAATGCTAAGATTTTTACCA
>JBAHVQ010000040.1:238417-250889 GCA_036872915.1 Nanipora kamurai
ACCTTTCTTCGTCTTGTTTTAACTTGTATCTCAAGTTTCAAGATGTTAATTTTCGGATTATGTTTTATACTTTACTTGAATTTGAATTTGGTGTGACGAATTTGAATTCGGTGTGACGAATTTGAATTTCGTGTGATGAATTTGAATTTCGTGTCACAACTTTGAATTGTGTGTGAGCAATTTAAATTTGGTGTTCTTTTAATTTTCGGTGTTGCACTTCTGGGCCACCTTAGAGGTTGACAAACACTCTATCCATGATCGATCATTTAAAAGTGATACATTGTATACTCTGGCTTATCCTGACGGGTCAGAAGTGCTCACCTTACCATTACCTGGCAAACACGGTGAGATATTTCAACTTGACAAATACAAAGAAGATCTGGCGAAACCTTACAACCGTATAACACTGTTCCTAGCAGCGAGAACTGTAATGGAATTATCAGGACAAGAAGAAGTGTCTGTTTCCTCTGGCAGTGAGTCTCTACGAGATTCTCCCAAAAGAGGATCGAACGATTTTTTGGAATCTGAAGATGACGGTGATCAAATCGGCCAGTCTCTGAGAACAGAGAGATACTCAGAACTTGTTGTTATTGGAACATCTACTCAGCAACAAACTTCTAAGAATGAGAATAGTATAAAACCACCCGAGCTTCGTTATTTGAATGAAATGTTTCCTACAAAGTTAAACCAACAGCTGCAGCTCGCTTTAGAAAGATTGAAGCTGCGGTAAATTATTTATGTAGGGATTACGAATCAGCTGCAACAATACACGATACTTGTGCCTGTTTGCTGAATGAGACGACTGAGGAAGACGTAGATGCCGATAGCGATGTAACGGAGATAGAAGTAGCAGTTGAAGAGTTTCCTAAGTGGGTTTCTTCCACCAAAACGGCGAATGAAACATTGCAGGAAAAGATGAAAAGGTGAAGCTTAAAAGAACTTAGTTCGGACGAATATTTACGACTGAAAGTCAGGAGGGAGTACGTTTGGCAGGATACCATATTTAAGCTGAAACGTCTTGAACCGAGTGAGCTGAAAAAGCCTTTAAAGGTTCAGTTTGTCGATGAGCTCGCCGTTGATCAGGGAGGGCCAAACCATTTGTAAACATTCAAGAAAAGGGGGAGTTTTTTAAATGCGTCAGTCTTCACCACACGATACTGTCGTCGCTAAGCGAGCTTAATCAGTACCTTGAGGGACTGAAAACTTGTAATATGCTAACTTTATTGAGAACATTTCCAGACGAACTTAAGTAGAAGAATGAACTCGGGTAGGGAATCATGATGTTAGATGTTACTCCGAGTGACGAACCATACCGAACAAGTAGAGAAAACTCTACCCGAGTTCATTCTTCTACTTAAGTTGTTTAAAATCAGATAGGAGATAAATGTCCCGATATGGAGGAAACTAGTATATGTTTCCCAAGTAAGATCATTTCGCCACCAGCTCTCAACTTGACCGGTAGCTCAGTTGTTAGAGCGTCGGACTAGTAAACCGAAGGCCGCGGGTTCGTATCCCTGCCGGGCCAAGTAGAGTTTTCTCTACTTGTTCGGAACGGTTCGTCACTCGGAGGAACATCTGACATCATGATTTGCAGACCAGTTTCGATCTATGTTTCTGCGTTCCCGTGGCTCTGCCTTGACGGCTGAATTACTTGATGCCATGTTCAAGCCCAAATTTGGTCCTGACTCCAGCAACAGACAAGCAGTTGAACAAAATATCATGTTTCATTTTAATAAGTTCCTTGAGGATGTGGAGAAGGGAAAAATTACTTGTCACGTTCAAGAAGGAGAAGAAACTGTAACATTAAATCAGGTGTTGAATTTTGTAACTGGGGCAGACGAAATTCCGGTCATTGGCTTTACGCCATGACCTTCAATAGCGTTTTTGCACGACAAATCATGTGGAAAGATTTTTGCAAGTATACTTGTTCTAATACTTTAAAAATACCTGTCAACGCTAGTATTTGTGATTATAAGAATTTTTGCCACGAGTTTACGTTTTGCATTATGAACTGTCAAGGCTTCGGACTCATTTAAAAGACATTTCTGTCACGGTTTCCATAGGTTCGATGTTTATAAATTAACCACACTGGTGGAACAAATTGTGACATACTTTTTTTAAATTACCCGGTGGATCTTGAAGAACTAAAAAGTAAAAGCATGAGATGACCAATGGATAAGAAGATGAAGTCTCATACCGGGCTGAAATCTAAGCCCGGTTTGAGCCCACCACTTGGCTGCAATTTAGCGAAAAAAATTCGGGATGAAAAGCTTTCAAACACGAAGAAAGTACACTAGTATGGAAAATATCAAGCAAAGACTAACGAAGTTTCCCGTGGGCTTATTGTTTATTTTAATTCATACGGAGCTGAAATATTCCTATATGTACTCAGCCGCTGAGATGATACCTCGACCCTGTACTATTTTTCGACTAGATATTTTTACACACTGCCTTCTACTCTTGGCTATGCTTTTTTTTTCCTGATAAAAACATAATTCTCAAATGTAATTCGGAAATTGTGGGTAACCTTTAAAATAGTACTCGTATAGATACCATCCAGCAGCTGTTATTAGACGCTCAAACATGGCTAAACTTTCACGTCAGTTTATTGGTTGAGGAATATCTAGGGTAGTTGCTACTTCTGTGAAATATTCCTCGTATAAATTATCGCTATTTTCAGTCAGTGTTTCATTTTCAGCTTCTACCAGATCAGACTCGGCTGCTGGAAGTTTGTGGTCAGTTTTATGGACTGTTTCTGGGAGGAAAAACGGTTCATTGGGTATCCCCGGTTGTGTATTGAATGCAGATTTTCTGATGTAATGACAATTCCACCACTGCGCTACTTCGTCAAGTTCTCATTGTAGAACCTTGCTAAAACAGAACCAAAGGCACTGCTTTTCCTGCTCACTGCTTGTGTCTAAATGCCCATAGTCTACCAAGTTATTGAAGAAGTTGATCCACCAATTTGCCCTAGAACGTCGGAGAAAGGACCACCAGGCCTCAACCCTTTGGTTACTTTGTGAAGAACAATATCGATGACCTTGGAAATCCGACAAAGAATCGCTACAATTTCTTCTCAAAAAGCACTGTATAGCTGCTGGGAGACCATTTTCCGTACCTCGATCAGTGCGAACGAGTCTAGGGCATCCTTCGATTCGTCGAACACATTGAAGAAAAAAATTTCCGATAACTCGAGGATCATTGTTGGTCTTCTTAACCACTAGCCACAAAACACGGCGACTAAACCCATCGACACAGCCGTGTATTGGGAAGTCGAAAGGCTTCAGTTTGTCGTACCCGTCACAGTGCCAACTACAATTTGGACCAGGATTGACGTATTGTCTTGTCCACGCCGTAACTGCGATGCTGCCGGGTCAAGCTCACGCAGTAAAACCTGAACTGCCGATCGTGGAACCTGAATACCATATTTCAGCGACATTTTTTCCACATTGCTCTGTATCCTAGTAAACTACCTGAACTTTGTAGCTCTTGTTGCGTACAGCGTCTCACTTGTGCTTCGTGAAACCGCCAAACGCGGCGCCTTAGGCTGTAGCATTTTAGGCGATTTAATAATGTTCTTTTGCACATATTTATGCCGTGATATTTTTGAAGGAAATTTAAAATGGTGATGTAATTAAATCCACAAGAAAAATATAAACGAATAGCTTCTTCTTCTTCCATACTTGGGTACGAGATCGTAGAGACACTGGCGACATCCAACGACTATACTCGCGAGTTGTTTTTTCCTGTTTTGCCCAGCAATTTTCCAAGCGTTGAAGCACAAATGCGCTTTTTCGATTTGTGCTTGTTTAATTCGTGTTTTGTGCTTTTTAAATTCTGTTTCGTGCTTTTTTATTTGTGCATTGTACCTTTTCGATTTATATTTTAAGTTCTTTTGTTTGTGTTTTGATCTTTTTTTTCGATTATTTCAACTGCAGTAACTGCAGACCGTCAAGATACTAAAAGTTGGCTATGGGATCCCTCTCAACATGTTTGTTCAAATAATGGATAATAGAAATGGACCGCTCGCCCTTGTGCAGTTCTCAGGATCGAATGGAGGGGAAACTAAAATCTAATTTGATGTGGCACATTATTAAAAAAAAGTCTTGAACCTTTAACGCACAGTGTCCGATATATCGGACATCAAGAACAAAAAGAGAACGAACAAAAGAAAAAAATCAATGCGGTAAAGGATTAAAAAACACTGTTAGACTAAAAATTTCTTGCAATTTTGTTGTGCCTCGCTTATGTTGCAAAAAAATTACATCTGCAACATAGCCTGCTTTTGCCAAGTCTCGGAACATTTTTGTTGCAACGAGCGTTGCACGAAGAAGAATCAAGTTCTACTTTTTGCAACGATTGTGGCAATGTTGCAACAAATTTTTGAGACGCCATTCAGTGTAACATCCTTTCAATGTAACATCCTTTTAGTGTAACATCCTTTCAGTGTAACATCCTTCGACCAATTTGCCTCGCAGCACGAAAAAGGCTCTGGGGGACGAGAATGGATCAGTTAATGAAAATGACCAATCAGTTCGTCCTCAGTCCTTTCGGTCCCCGTTCCATGAAAAGTACGCAAAACATTACCTTGTGTAACACGGAGATCAGTGGTGTAACACCACTTTTTAATTCAACTGCGACACAAGTTGCGTAAGGAAACAGCTCCTTAATAATTGGTAGAAATTTTATCGGAACGATGGCACCGGCAACTTAAAGGTTTTTATATATCTCATCTCGGTAACCTTTTTTTTTTTTAACTCCAATGCGCATAATTACAATACCAGAAACCGGTCTAATTTTCATGTTCTCAAATTATCATCTAAACCCGGTTGGAGGTATTTTTCATATTCTGCGGCGAAACTCTACATTACTCTCAACTCTACCATAAAGAGCTCCATCAGAAGTTTCACTACTAACCATTGGTTGGAAAAGCACGGATCTAAAATCTAAATTTTGATAATATTTTATTAAGTAATTTGTGTTATATATGTATTTATATTGTAGGCTATTTATGTGTTTATATTGTAGACTAAATTAATTTTTCTGTCGCACGTCTTTCATATAAATTTATGCAATATCCATTCACTATTCATTTAATACTTTTAAACTAGATTTTATGTATTAATGCACAGCTTCAATTCTAAAAGGGAAGCCTTTTTGCTCGTTCGGACATAAGGAAAATCGGAAATGAAACCATACTCCACGAATGCACGATAACCTAACAAGAAGGTCTAGGTCCGCTTTTTTGCTATTACCGTCATCGCGCCGTCCTGATGGGTAAGGTCTCTATCAGCTCCTGAAACGAAGACGCTTGCTAGTGATATGGCGACCGCCATATCGAGACCAAAAAAACTCATGAATATTATGCACTTACACGAGTGCTTTTCGTTTGACGACGTTTCCCCTAGTTCTGTTGATTATTTCACGTTCATCTCCCGCCCATATTATTCATTATCGTATCCACTGAAAGTTAGCCCACCTCGACTTGTTTTTCTTTCAGCTTGATCGAGATGGGCTTGATGATCTAAATGTACAAGTTGATTGGCAAAGGAAAGGAGGAACCTACTGGGTGCGATATGTTCACGTGGAACTACTTGGATTTGATACTGGTGGTAAGAACCTCTTGGAGTTTGTAGAGGACAAAATCTTGCCTAAAGAGCCCATAAAGGGTAGAATGGTCGATGCAGCAGTGGAGGCTAGATATGCCTGAACTAAGACCATTCTATTGGTGAAAAATAAGAGCGCTAAAATCTAGTTCTAGATTTAAGTCGCTCAAAGTATGCAGCCAAGGACAAAGACATTTATTGCTGTTGTTCTTCTTGCCATGTTTTAGAGGAAGGGGGGTCAGTTTCCTATCATCACGTAAACAATTTCTTTCACACGAAACGAGAGTGCTAGCTTAAATGGCACCATATGCTACTTAAGGCTATCTGCAACAATACCTGTTTTTAGAGATGATGGTAAATCATTTACTGATTTTATAAATCTTTTTTTGGTCGTATATGATCTTGCAGCAAAAGGAGGACGGCCATTTAAAGTCGGAGATAGAGTAAGAGTGAAAGCCTCTGTTACCACCCCAAAGTACAAATGGGGGACGGTAAACCATAACAGCATTGGTACTGTGGTCTCAGTAAGCAGTAATGGCAAAGATATTAAGGTGGACTTTCAACAACAAGCTAACTGGACTGGACTTGAGAGTGAGATGGAACTAGTTCCAGTTAGGCATATCGGCGTTACGTAAGTAAATCTATACATACATATATGTATATATATATATACGTGAACGTTTTTGTTTACGAAATACAAAGAGGGCTCAATACCAAACAGATAGAACAAATAGTATTATGTCACTTAATATAGAAGTATATAGTATATATATAATATAGTGACATAATATATATATATATATCATATGTGTGGGGGTATGTATGAATGAATGGATGGATGGATGGATGGATGGGCGGATGGATGGGCGGATGGATGGGCGGATGGATGGGCGGATGGATGGGCGGACGGGGCGAACGGGCGGACGGACGGACGGACTATAGACAGCCACATTTCTTTTACGTAAAAATAAAGCAATTTTATGTTGTGGTTTTTTATAGTGTTAGATAAAAGCAGATATTACACGTATGGTAGTAACGTAGTTAATGAAGTCGCTCCTTAATTGTTTTCGGACTTATCGAAGTTAGTTAAGTAATTTTACAATAGATATTAGATGTGCAAGAATCTTAATTAAAAAAATCATTTTGATTTTTGATGTCGTTGTCAAAGCCTTTGTTGCTGTGGCTGTAAAGACCCACAGCGTTCGTCGAATAGAATGTCGGAGGAAAACTGGCACTGGAATTAGAAAACTGTCAATGACTTTTGTGGAAAAAATTAGCGGTCGGCACAGATTGTGGAGATTTTTCAGCAGGCCTTTCCATCACCAACAACCCTAAGGAGACCTGAGTACACATACTTGAGCAAAAGTTCCTTTTTCTATATTATTCAAAGCTTATATATGACTTAAAGCTTTAATGGTATAAGGCTTTAAGCTTCTGGTTTTATAATTTTTTGCGTTGTCTTATTTAACTTTCTTGAATAGCTGTTATGGCTGTCGAATGCACCCACTCGAAGGACCACGTTTTAAATGTAAAACCTGCTCAGATTACGACATCTGTAAAAATTGCTTTGAGACACGTTCGCACAAGCATCCGTTCGTGTGCTTCAGTGAAGTTGACAGTGCCCCTGTGGACGTAGGCAAAGCTGGAAAAGAGAGGAAAAGACAACAAAGATCGAGGAGAACTGAGTTGATCACCGACTGGACTCGTTGTATCAAGCATGTCACAGTTTCCTCGCGTGAAGGCCTTAAATTAAGATTGTTTGATGGTACCGATTCATACTGGCAAAGCTCTGGTCCACAAGGAAAGGTCTGTATCTCCTGTTTTAGTAAAGGTTCAACAACTATAGAGATTTAGGTACCTAAGGAATCAAAGGGGAAGTTCAGGGGTCACTAGTCGCTTTAGGCCTCATTTACTTTGGACTCTTACTTAATTTGGAATCCGAAACGTGTTGGTTGCGGATTTGTTTTCTCTTTTACACATTAAACGATCAAGCTTCTGAAGTTCTGTGTGAATCTGGAAAATTTGAATCCGGAATAGAAAATTAAAAAGTTCATCGGTATTATACGTGCAAATGTGAACATATTCATCAAGTCGTTGAACGCCGCCTGGGTTTGTTCCATTATTCCGCAAATTGAAATGATGTTTACAGTGCTGTGTTAACGATTTAGTTTTTAACATGAAGGATTACAGTATGTTACTCTAAGTTGACTTTATCGGAAAATGGAACTATCTTTTGACGCTTCAGTGGTCTGCGCCACCACTCTTAAAGAAATCAAAAGTATGGCGCTTATCAAATTCCTTTTAGCACCACCTTCAAAGCAGAGTGATTTTGCTTTAGAATCAAAAGTGTTGTAGGATAATTGCAACTTTTAGTAAATTTGTTCTCACAGTTACTGTCCACCATGCAGTTAGCTCTTATATAAGTATCTGTAAGGAAACATGGTTGTCCTTGAGAGAATCATATGATAAAGATCTATTAAAATTGTTACCTATAATTTTTGCTCACAGTCTGAAAGGTACCGAGTAGATGCCCTGTTGTATGTTATTTCTTTATAGCATTGGATTCGTCTGGAATTTTACCCAGATATGTTGATTCATAAACTGACCATGACGGTAGATCCATCGGATAGTAGTTACATGCCATCTTTAATTGTTACGTCTATTGGAGATACTCCAACAGCTTTGCAAGAAGTTAAAACCACACAGGTGAAAGAGAATGATACCTCAGTCAAACTTCTGGAGAACTTGCGAGAGGTTGGTAACCACTTTTTTGTGTTCTCAGAAACTCGACAAGCCAATTCACGAAATTCGATTTCAATCAGTCATTGATGATGAAAAACCCCTCCAAACCTAGCTTCGGAAACACACACAGTAATAATAACAAACTAATAACTAAATTGTTCAGTCTATCTTAGATTTCCAACTGTGGCAAATCCCCTGTAGACAGTAAGGCTCTACCTCGCATACTGAAAGTCGTAAATACTTTAAAACTCCAGCTGAGCAGTGGTGTATCAACAACCTCTTGTATGGCTGTGAGTATCCCATTGTTGGGCTTCCCTAAAACAGGATATATACTGTATTATGACTAGGGCTACACGCACTCTGGATGGTCTTAGAAAAAGTTAGCTTCTTACTTACATACCTACATACTTACTCACCTACATAATTAACTAATTATTTAATTAATTAGTTAATTAAATCGATTAATTAGCTAACTAATTAATTTATTTTAATTAAGGGGGCGCTTCACCCCATTTTTGGTCAATTTTAAAGGCACTCCTATAAAGCCCTTTAGGAATTTTTCTTTTACATTGTGATCCTTTTTCTTAAATTAACTCCAATTTGATCGGAAAGAATAGCTTTTAGCAAAAATATGCTTCATTTTGCCTGTTTGCTTCGTGTTACCATGAAAACCGGTTCTAAACTATCCAAAATAAGTCATGTCTCCGTAAGTGTAATAGAAAGAAATGAAGTGTAGAACTGCTTGAAAACACCTATTTCTTGAATTATCGATAAATCCAAACTTACATTTTGTTTCTTTCTCAAAAACGTGTAAAAATTATGTTTTCCCCATTGCTGCCAATTGCCCCACTCCTAGTTCTCACTACCCTTTAGGTGTAAATCATCTATTTTGGAACGAGACTTCCTCCATGTATACAACATGCATCTATGATCCACTTTTTTAATATTTTTTATAACAAAAACTAGAGTGTAATTTATAGTTTACCAATTGCTTTTCGCTCTACCATAACAACCACAATGAATGATACAAAAATTACTAATAGAGACATAGTTCGGTATGTAAGTCTTTATTTGGTGAATTTGTACTGAAAAATAATCGTTATTGAGATAAGGTGTGAGGGCGTGTATTTAGTCTGTGAAATAAAGTTGGTATAGGCCAATTCACGTTGTGGTGTTTGGCTGGAGTTGAAAGGCAGGAATTGTCACAAATGTTGCCTCAAAGTATAGTAGATGGTCTGCACTTTTCAAAATGTATATGGTTTTGCACAGTTTAAGACTATAGAAAAGCGCTGTCCCCGAATTTCGAATATTCGGTATTCGGTTTTACTCCTGCATTTTTGGCTTTCATTTGAGCAAACCGAATATTCGCCGAAAAGAGCGAATGACACGAATATTTAAAAAATCGAATACTAACCGAACAGTGAGAATGTTGGGAAATCGAGCAACATGACTGGTCGAATGACCAGGCACGTCATAGATTGTAAAGCAGAAACACCGATTGATTGTTGGAATTAAGAAATTTTACATGAACATAAACTATATTGAGTTCTTTTAAAAAGCAATTCTAATTGGTTACTTTTGACATTCATTTCATGGAATATTACATATATCAACTACTCCCTAATCTATTACCCTGCCATATTCTGGGCCGCGCCCATATTCGCCAAATATTCCAATATTTGAAAAAAAAATCGAATCGAATATTCGAAAATGCAAACTATGGGAGTTGGAGAACCCTGTTATAGAACTATGAAATAGTAATGTCAAAGTTTTGTTGAATTTCGTGAAAATTGACGTGAAGCTGCGCATTAAGTAATTAATTCCTTAATTAATTTTTGGTTGAAGTCGACTTGTGATCTGGATTTAAGTGGAAAGGGACTCACTTTATCGTACGGCCAAAATCAGTCCAAAATCAGCTTGCACTTGCGTAAACTGGCTTGGCCAACGTGAGTCTAATCTCCTTTGCAAACCAGTTCTCAAATTCTCCGAACTTATCAGTACGGAGACGTCGTTTTGATACCACGACCAAGCACTCGAATAAATAAACTGCACCTTGATCTCGAGTTTTTCTTCTGAAATTTTGATTCGTTTGAAAAATATACTCAACACCAGTCAGAGTTTTTCACGAAATATTTTTCTGACCATCAAGATCTGTACTAGATGTTGGAGAAAATTCTATGAAAAGTGATTTTTCACTTTCTCTTAACAACGAGTTGATAACATCACCCGCAGACCGCCTTACTGTAATGTCGAAATACTAGTCCTTTGACATCAAAGTACGTGTGTTTTGTAACTCGGAAAGAACAAACACACTCAGTCTTGGACCACGTGTATTCATTATGTTCCCTCGTGTTCGGGTCACTTGTTGAAATACTCAAACTCGCTGTTCACACATTATATGTACTATAGACTGCATGGATAGTGCATGAAAGCGGAATTTATTACGAACCCCGCAAGTCTGTGCTTCTCTTAAATGCTGGTAAATGTATACTAATGACAAAGGCAAACAGCTGTGGAATATACACTGTGCAATAGACTACTTTGCTAATGCCAAGTTCCTAGAGTATCACGAGTAGATCTGATCCATGCATTGGGAATACTGACAAAATTGCAATCTCAAATTACCAGCCAAAGCTGTCCGTTTAATCCCTGGGGGACTAGGACTAGAATTAGTAAAGTGGTGTATCCCCGGCAACGAAGAGCGATGGTGGCATTACACCTAGCAACAACGCATTGCAAAGTTAAATTAGCTCAAATATAAGGTAAAGAGGGTTAACATTTGACTTTGTACGCAAGACTTTCATCTTACTCAGTCTAAATTTAATCTTTTGTAAAGATATCTTCATATGCTCCGTTCACTGCCTAGAAAGGGTTATGTTTAAACACAATAGTTGCCATTAATAGTTGCCATTTGGTGTGCTTAACTGATAAGGAATTTTACGTAAATATTAACTTAACTGATAAGGATTAACGTAATAAACTTAAATTGCTTGACCACAGGAATGCCGTTTTGTCGAGATAAATATCAAACAGTGCAGGAGTAGTGGGATCGATACAAAGGTTCACGGACTGAACATCATTGGAAAAAGAAAATCTGATGAAGATCAGATCGCTTGTGGATTCTCGTTTCTTGCCTTGGACAATCCACCTGAGCCGTCCACATGCGCCACGCAGCGAAAGACGCAACTTTCGCGAAAGGACTCTGAGGAAGGAAAGGTTCAGGTGTACGTATGGGGATTGAATGACAAAGATCAACTTGGGGGTCAAAAAGGTTCCAAGGTAATAACTTTTTTTTTGAAGAGAAAATTTTAACTACCGAATTAAATTAAGACTTCTAATTCAGAAGCGTTTAAGTACATATACGTAAAGGACGCTCTGTATCAGACATCTGTGAATGAATATCAACATACCCCAGTATACTCTGTTAAAGCAATTACTTCACCGCATCTGTTCTTAAATACTGCAACAGTTCCTTGAAGTACATACATGTATCGGTCATATCAAATTCATACACTTAGAAACCCAGATACCAAACTGATTGAGCAATGCCAAACCAATTAACTATAGCAGTCTATCGGCTCGTCAGTGCTGTATCAGTTTGATAACAGTCCTTTATGTCTTTGTTATCCCCAGAACTGCAGCAGTTTCTGAGAATAGGTGGGATCAATTAACAGCTCTGACACAATATGGTGCGTATATCGATCTTTCATGTACGATACAACAGGCCATGCATGCCACATTTATACACAATCTAATGTCAGTGTTGCAGCTGTGCAAATGAGATCATACACTATGTGTCGGTGCTGACGCACTCTGTAATGTCATCCTGTTATCAGCAGTCGCGACAATTTTCGTAATAGGGCTGACATCAGACCTGGAGAGCCGTTTCTTAACCTGAAGCATGCGATTGAGTGAATAACTCTCAGCTTTGCGCAAATGGTTTCGTATAACAGTAAATCACTCTGACGACTAGTGGACGTTGTTCAAGCACGTTCTCTCAGAAAAACGATTTCTGAGCCCTAGACGGGAATCGTACCAGCAACCTTATGATGACCGGTGAGACGCTCTAACCATTGAGCTACCACGACTCAGATGGTGAGCTAGGGTACAGGTTCGTCATGTGT
>JBAHVQ010000040.1:256301-266920 GCA_036872915.1 Nanipora kamurai
TGTCTTACCATGGTCTAGTGGTAAGACAACCGTACCGGCAATCGGGAGACTCGGGTTCGATTCCCGTTGGAGAACTCATAACTTTTCTGAGTTTTCATAAAGCTTGAAGAACGAGCCTTCCGTTAGAAAAAATCTCTCTTGACAACTAGATTGTAAGTTTGACAAAATGTTCTGCGGTCTGCGGCGTAACTTGTAAAGTCCCGCTAAATACCCGTCCTTTTAAGAAGTTGGCAGATACGGGTTCGTTTCATAATCAAAGGTAAACTTATCGTCTCTGTTATTTAAATTTATTTGCATCGTAAAAAGGTAGTACGTGATAAACTTTTGGAATTTCTTTCAAAATATCCAACAGTACCGCGATCTCCAACGAGTGTGATGTGTAAACTATAAAAAGTTCACTCACATGATAGAAATCCAGCATAATGACACGAATGCACGTCAGTAGTTTTCTGAAATAAGTTGCTTCTTCGAGAGGAATATCAAAGCCCAGCTAAATATCTGTACGAAAGCCATCGAGTCGGACACAGTGTGTTCATATTCCTCTTGAGATTACGTTTTCCGCCTGGCCAATCCGTAGCTGAAGTTGCTACTTCCGAAAGTTACGATTGGCCTATGGCCGTCGTTTTTCTAATTCCCGTTATATTATGAAAGAAACAAAATAGATTTCAATGTTTATAATTAACAATTAGACAACGAGCCCAAGTTTTCTAATAGTTTTGGTATAAATTTGATCACTTTGTGAGGAAACGTTTTTGATTGCAATTAATATCGGCAAATAATAAAGGGATAGACAATGACATTCCTGTATATGTGACATAAAATGGTAAATTTATACTAAAACCTAATCTAAACCTTTCGTCTCTGGATGTTGTTTTTGTTATGCTTTTGTCAAGTGTCACAAAACTCCATGTGTTCATCTCACATTATAACATTGAATCATTATAAATTGTTTTAATATCTACTGACTGTATTGACATTACAGATTCTCTAAACTAAGCAAATTGAGCGAGAATTTGGTTTGTTTTAGGTTTTTGTTGTTTTTTTTGTTTGTTTGTTTTTTTGTTTTTCTTTCCCATAATTACGATGATTCTTCATATGAACTAATTTAAACGATTCCAGTCGTATATAAATCACCGTAAAATTGGAATTAATATATGTAAACGGTTTTCTCTCCATGAAATTGTACCATGCTTAGGTAAAGACTAACAACTACCATAACAATAATTAGAATAGTACTTACAATAAAGATAACAGTTACGTAGCTAATTCTTTTTATTTTTTGTTTTTAAATTATTGGAAGGTGTGATAATACTGTATATGTGGTTACAGTGACACTTTTTTGAACATTACATAGGTTTACGCATGGGGTGACAATGACCACGGACAACAAGGAAATGGATCGACCTCGGTAAATCGTCGCCCTCATCTTGCCATTGGTCTAGAAGACATTAAGGTAACCCGAGTTGCCTGTGGGTCATCACACAGCATAGCATGGTCCGACATTAACACTCATATCCCGATAAACCACGATCCAGTTCCGTTTCCAGTCACCCAGGACGCACTTGGTTCGGACTCTCTGTGTAAACGACGTACCCAAACGCCTTCATCGTCCAATGAAAAAGGCCATTCCAAACAAAGGCCATCCCTTAGTAAGATCGTACTGGCGTTGCGAAAGAGAAGCGAAAGGCAACGAGCCTTCGGCTACATACTGTCAGCTTTACAAATTTATTTTGCCCGCGAAGCGGTTGTGAGTTCATTATCACGTAAAAGTTTAACAACTGTAGAGGTGAATCGAGATAGCTTAGACCCTCAAAGCTCGGATGCCAGGTTAAGTCCATCGACTAAATCAGTTGATCTGTCGACCATTCCTCAAGCCAGCCTAAGCGAAGTTGTTCTTAATAATGTGACGTCAGATGTGAGTTTAGACAAACTGTCCAAGCAGTTGGGAATTAAAGATGCAGAACTGCTCGTCGACGTCCTCAAACTGGCAGTAGCGAACAGAACGAGTGAAGAAGGAAAGCAGTCCATATCAGCTATTTTGAAAGGACTTGCAAAGGAGATCCCTGGGGTATGTTGTGCCGAATCTAATTAGTTTTGTGTCAGAGATTCAGACTTAAGCAAATTAGTGCACTTTTTCGTTAACGATTAAGTGAAGCAAGGCTCTGTAGTTGGCAGGAGTTTTTATTTCAAGCCATGAAAGAGGGTTTCTGTGCATGGTCAAAATAAATCATGAAAATTTTTTCTTTACCACATCCTTCGAAACTTAATATAAAAACCTTAAGAGTCAGATGTGAAATTCCTCGATCATGAAGTGTGTATACACGGCCGTATGAAAAATAATCGTTTCATGTTTAATCAGTTTTTTGAGTAAGGTTGATCAGGCTACCTTGCTGAAATATGATTGAATGAACGAACGAACGAACGAACGAACAAATAAATAAAGAAAGAACGTTGCAATGATTTTACTCACTATCTCCTTGATGCATCACTTGAAATGTAATCAAAAGTTGTGGTTACTTCTGAGTACGAGTAGTTTTAATGGTCCAGTTCGAGTTCCACCAAGCTCTTCACCAAGGTATATTGCATCAATGTGGCCGAAATTAGCTTAATAGTTATGTTGACGTATGTAAAGAACAAAAGCTTTACAATAAACTTCTTATCACAAGATAATTTAGCTTATTCCCTATACATGCAGAATAGCGCACAGAGTAAGACAATCTTATTGCATTTATGATTAAATGATATGTTGCGAGCGCTTTGGTAGTTTCATTTACCCATTCTTGCTTACGCGCTCGGTCTTATACCCTTGTGCAATCTCTTGTTTGTTGTCATTTCTATTCGTGTTTCTATAGTTTTCGCTGGATTCATTTTAGGTGGCTGAAATGCTGGTCGAGTTATGTAAGACGGAACTGCAAAATGTCGTAGCGAATCATGAGGTCGTGCCTCTATCCCAGCTCCCTGTCACGATCGAAAGCTCTCATCCGTACACTGAGGACAGTAGAATATGTGATTACGTCAAAGTGCCTGGTGCTTCATGCCTGAGAGTCGAGTTTGATCGGCAGTGCTCGACGGAGCGCTGGAAGGATGTTTTAACCTTGCATGACTGCAATGGGCGAGAGGTTGCTAATCTTACCGGGAGAGAAAAGACTGATTGGTCCAACGAAATTCAAATAAATGGAAACGAAATGCGTTATAAATTCACTATTAGTAGCACAGGAGGAGCGAAAGGTTGGGGTTGGAAGATGACTGTCTATCCAATAGCGTCTTCAGTTATTCCGTACGATGTCCTATCTGACATGACAGTACTTTCACGCCCTTCCATAGACCTTGCAGTGTGTTTGTTAGGTAAGTTATCAAACGTTGCCTATCCAGAGTTTAGAGCTTACTCCACCAATTTTTTTTCTGTCAATCCAACTTTCCAATGTAGTTTTATTAGTACTGGTTATCGTAACGATTTTCCCTTTTTTTCAGTTAAATTTTTAATTTGAGAAAAATTGTCATATACGAATAACATGCTTACATTTTCTGTTTGGTTTTAAATATTGACTATACTTAGACTTCGACTTGGAGGCCCTGGTCAGTGCTGAATTAGTGGTTAATCTGGCTTCCGCGTTAGCAGCCTGTGTTCAGCTCAACACTTTGTCAGCCGAACATCGTACCTGGTCCTTACTTCGCTTACGTCAACTTCTTCTGTCCGAGTATGGTCCACGGATTGATATTGCTGACCTTCTCGGCTCGCATTTACAAAGTTCAGACGGATTGTGTAAAGTGAAACAACCCAACGACCCAATGATGAGTGCGGTAAGTGTAGTAAACTAACGCTAGATCTCGTTTCAGGAATCCTCTTGACTGATTGGAGAAGATTTTGAAGAAATCGGCTTTTCAAATCGGGCTTTTTATATCCGGATATTTTTGGCTATAAACCGGAGGCTGTCTTACCTAAATCGAGCGATGCAGAAGGTTCCTCTGAAGCTTTTCTGTGCACTTCATTTCAGCCTCGAACTTTTCTGCATGTTTATTATTTTTCAGACGATTGCTGCTTCACCTCTTGGTATATTGATCAAAGGACTTCCCAGCATGCTTCGGCGCCAGTATGAACATGATGAACCGATGGTTCGGAGTGGAAAACATCTGTTTTATAGTCCATTCTTTCAGGTACCTTGCCCAGTTTATAGCCTTTAACTTACTCTAGAAACTTAAGATCTATTAAGAATGTACTATGACCCGGGGGAAGAAATTTAGATTAAATAAGTTTTAAAAAACTTGAAGAAACTACAAGCTATATTAACATAAATAACTGCCAACAAAAGGAAATTATAAACTATTGACAGATTAAAGGAATTATAATCATCCAAACAAATGATAAACTACTATAAAAATCATTACCAGTTGAAAGAAGTTATATTCTGAAGTACAAATGCTTTTTGAGGTACAAACTCAGAAAATTGACGGGAATCGGACCAAGAACCTTTTGATTGAGATGAACGAACCATTGAACCATCTTGACTCATCATGGTCAAGTTCAATGAATATTTGACGCGTTGATACCCGTAGATATCCGTTGTCCCCGAGATACCCATGAAAACAACGCAATGTCAAGGTCGGAAAAGTGGAACGTTTGCTGGATTATACAGTGGATTATTTAGCTTGGTTATATAGGGTTTTTTTAATCCAATGCCATTTGATCATATTTTAGCTCCTACTTTTCACATAGAGAAAGAAATATTTAAGCTACTTTTCTTGTACCTTTTAGTCAAAAAGTCCTATCTTGTAGATCTATTCAAGGATTATATTCAACGAAAATTGTATTTAAGATTGCTTGAAACTACCGACAAACATTTTTGAGCAACGAAAAATGCTTATTCCTCGTTTTTGCCAGTGGATCTCAACTAGTTTGTATAAAGCACAAAAGATGCCCCAAAACTGTACCAATGATTTTTATGATAACAGGTGTGTATTTTGTTATACAGTGTGTATAAAAAAGCGCTACCCTATTAAGAATTATAGCGATGCTTCAAAAGTCACTTGCTGTGCAAAAGATAATTTGTAAAGAATATTGACGAAGCATGATTTGGGTCGCGTTTTTTGGCACACACTTTATATACTGAAAGATTAGTTGAGAAAAGAACTATGTTGGGAAAAGAAGGGATCCATGGCTGTGTTCCAAAGTTGTATCGAGCTCAATGGTGGACGTTCTCTTGTTATTTTATCAATGACATGCCACACCATAAAATTGTAATTTTTCGATTAAACGGAAAAGGAAGCCCATAACTCCTTTGTAATTGCAGTAATAGGTAATCCACCGTCTTTAAATAGCTTTAATTCTTGTTTTCGATCCTTACCACTTGAAATGACTGCACCATTAGCGCGAAGAGCCTGGGGAGAGAAAATGATGTTAACAACTTCTGTGAGTTATTGGAAGTTTCCACGCAATGCTTGTTAAACTTAGGTTTAGTAAATGGAAAGGCTTCCTGTTATTGCATGACCAAGATACTTCTTTGATATCCTTACACAATCGACGTCAGGTTCGACTACCTATGTAAGACTGAGGGGTATAAAAGCAAAAATTGTTCGCTACGTTTGGCTGACTTCTTTTTAGATGTAATACTAAAACAGGTTTTTAGAACTATTAAAGTCAAACAGCTGCAATGGGAAATATTTTCTGAAAACTACTGGGGAAAGAGTTGTTAGATTGAGTATATCAGGGCTATGGGCCATGTCAAAAGTGTGAGATCGGACGAAACATAACCGCGACCACTTCAACGAAAAACGCTGCACTCGATTTGAAGAAATGACGAAATGTTTCTTATTTTTGATTCCTGGACTTCATCGACCAAAATTGTTGCAGGCAACAAAATACAGATCGGAGTTATGTTTTCAACACCGAGTCCCGACGTAATTTAAATTTGACTTTTTGTTGTTCTTTTGGTCAGGTTCTTGTGGCATTTGCGTGTGACTTGGGTGTGGACAAACTATCCCGGTCAATCGAAAGCCACCAAGAATGGACGTGGTTTCATCGTTACTGCATGACACGAAGAGCAGCGGCTGCGCTGGAAACTCGTTCGAATCTACCTCAGGATATCAGAAACGACACCATCGAAAAAATCCACGAAATAAAAGGCACTTCTACCGAGGAGATAAACCTTGATTTCGAAAATCAACAAATGTTCAAACAAGAACAGGATGAACAACTTATTAATTGGTTCAGTCGGTCAGTTCGATTTATGAGTTTAACTGTTCTTTTTGTACGAGACCTTCATTATTTTCTTCTGGCTAACTCCAATTGAAAAAAAAATACCAAATACGTTTTCGTTTTCAAATACCGTGATCTGAACACTCGAGGTATTGCGAGACATCCCAATGTTTGAATCAACGTATCCAACATGGAAATCCATGTAGTATTTGCTATACAAAATAACGACAGATAACAAGCTGTTAACTTTACTAACAAATTCATGAATTGAGCAATTTTCTCAAATATTATCAACTACCAATCGTAGACAAGCTTAAAAAGATCAACCCAACAAAACTCAAGTCACTTTAACGTGGTGGAAAAAAACAAACAAGCAAACATGTTTTAGCTGTTTGAAAGTCAAGCAACGTTCCAAGTGTTCGAATCACAGAACCTAGACACACAAAAACCACGAGGTATTTCTTTTACGAAATAATACGGCTTAACGTGTAACACAAACATTCGTGTTTAGACACTCAGATCCCAAACACGGGTATTAACCAGTCAGAACTCGCGTACGACGTACGTTATTTTATACACTGCCGTACTTGCCAAAGCTATACTGCTGGACTGTAAAAACTTAACCCTGTCCCAGTGCGTGCCATTTAATCTCAGACTATCTGTCTGGACAGATCATCTATATATTATTTCACTCAAACTAACGCTCGATTATTTTATTCCTGGTAACGCCAAACAATTTTAGCTGCCAAAGCGAAACTTCAGGACAGTGTTCAATGTTAAAGTTTACATGGTAATTTAAAACGCCATTTGGTGAACAGCCACAAGGTTTTACAAATTTGGTGCCTGTTGTATGAAGCAAGAACAGCGGATTCAGTGGATGAGTCTTATTCAGTAGATATATTTTTTTTCTTCAGTAGATTTTTTTTTTTTCTTTCGCTAGCAATTCTACCATTTTACTTTAAAACTCTACCATTTTACTCTGGCGAACGCCAGATTTTTGGACTCTGAATACTCTCTTAAATATTTAAGTATATATAAATCGGCAAAATTCGGTAATCTGGGGCATTGTAAAGCCGGTCTCAGGAGTGTAGTCAAATGTTCGTGTAGCTGTTTTACGAGAACCAAGAAAGTACGTTGAAAATATTCCAAAATGAATTTTTACTAAGTTTCTTAATTGCGTCTCTCGTCCTTCGCTTATTCAATCCATTGTAGACGCCCTTGTGATTGGACTATGGCTTGGACAGGAACCAACTTGATCTTTGGCTGGGGTCACAACCACCGTGGACAACTTGGAGGTGTGGAAGGCCCAAAAGTTAAGATTCCTCAGCCGTGCGATAGTCTGTCACCATTGAAGCCAGTGCAGATATGTGGTGGAGAACAGTCGTTATTTATTGTCACGTCGGATGGCAAGGTAAACTTCAAAATTTCTGTAGCTCTGCTTACTTCAGAAACAGTATTCTAAATATTTCCCTGGCCATTGTGCAGTTTATTGCAACCACTTGTACAAGCACATGATTATATTTTCCTGTACGGCAGATGATGCTCATGAAGCATATCGCGTACTGATTTGTCAAACTAAAATGGCCCACGGGAACATAAAAAAACACCACAGAAGCATGCAACATTTGAGGCGACAGCCAAGTTTTGAATTGCTGAAAATCAACAAGTTTCACTGTAAGTGCAGTTAAAAAACAAATGTGGCTGGTATCGCTTTTGGTAAAATTACGGACAGTGATTGGTGTTGAGTATCCGAAGTTCCTCGGTATTTCCTTGACCGACGCACTTTTGGTTGTGTAGGCCAGCCTGTTCGGTGATTCTTCAGTAGTGCATTGCGTAGATTTCCTACGCATATCTAAAAACTAATTCTTGCACAACGCTTTCAAAATGGCTGCTATTCTAGATCAATGCATATCAGTTGTTTTTTGTTTCCTAAAATACTACCTTTTCTTGTAAATCATTACTAAATAGATTATTGCGATAGAATTCTAGTTAAAAAATTCAACGTGTTGCGCAATTACGTTTTGCTTTAACTAGTAATTGGGTCCAGATCGTGTCAAATTGGAGAAACGGCGGTATATTGTGCCTGGTTTGTTTTTTTAACATGAGCATGTCATAAACTGTAACCCTGAGAAGTTTCAGCAGACTATTACCTTATTACTGCAGTGACAGATTGTGCGTTAACTGAGTTGAACCATGCAAAGATTTCGATCTAGAAATTGTATTGCAATGACCGTGCCGCTTTTCCACCAAGTTAGAAAAATGAATAAGAAAAACTAAAACCCATGTACATCGTTAAATTTACACTAGAAGTAAAGCGAGAGAAGTAAAGAAGGTAAATTGTAACGCTGAGAGGCAAAGGCAGCCATGGAAACATGCCTTGAAATTAACCAAACTTCTTATATAAGTTTTTAGTTAATCTCGTGCGTTTGACCTACACGAAACAATTTGGATTGGATTTTTCATGCAAATGTTATTCAATGCTTTTCTGTGATGGCCACACAGTTGGTTAAAGTAAGTCTTCCCTTAGGAATCCCCAGGACTCTATCAAAAAGACCTTCAGATTTTCTTGTAAGTAATTAGGTATGAGAAAAATTGCCTTCCTCACTGTACGTCTAGGAGGCACATGCCTTTTGCAGAGCCCATTGTTTTACTTTAAGCAGTTTGTCTCTTCTGAGACATTTGGGAACGGGGGAAAACTTGAAATCGATTGATCTGTCAATCAACCGTAGTACTCATCAATCAGCCCGTCAGTGAACTAGTTCGTCAGTCAATCAGTCCATCAATCAATTGATGGACTGATCGACAGATTGGTCGTCAATTAATGAAGTTACGCTTCAAGTATGTTTCACCACCCACGTTATTTCTTAAATGTCCAAAACACTGTGCCAAGATTTTGCCGTGTTGTATAGTAATAATAAGTTTAGTACCTCCTGCAGAACCAGTCTAAACAGAAGTAACACATAACTAATTTCATGTATTCAAACGTTAAAAATTTGTCCTCGTTTAATCACAAAGTGAATTTCATTAATATTTACCAGACTCAGTTACGACGATGTCAAAATGTTTCCGTTGTATCTACGTTCGTTTACACCGTTGATATTTAGGTATACGCTACTGGATATGGACATGGAGGAAGACTTGGACTTGGCGGTTCAGAGACCGTTACAAGCCCGAGACTTCTAGAAACGCTGCAGCATTACATCATTAAAAAGGTTGCAGTACACTCTGGGGGCAAACACTCTTTAGCTTTAACGGCGGATGGTGATGTCTTCTCGTGGGGAGAAGGCGATGATGGAAGACTTGGCCATGGAAATAGACTGTGAGTTCAACTTTGAAGAATTTAACTAATTTTCTCCATTCGGGGGTCCTAGCAAATCACACATTCTCGTTGGGTAACGATCGATCCGTATGGGCAAAGTACGGACCTTGCAGGCTAAATACGCCCGCAATAAAGTTTAATTTAATCGAACGAATCTTTTTCAAGGGAAGAATTAAAATAAATTATTTGCCAAACAGAGTCGTTTCGTACTAAGAAAACGTTGCTCTTCGTCTAGACTGCACGGACCTCGGCCTTGCGCCCTTAGGTCCGCATCCGAGGCTTTGTGGAGATTTTCTTTGGTAAATAACCGATACGTATTTAAAAGCGTTGCTTAAGTTAATACAGCGTCATTTACATGTTTACCTATTATTGTTTTTTCTTTCCTGTTTTTCGTTTTCAGCTCATGTGATCGACCGCGAATTATTGACTCACTTTGTGGTAAATCAGTTGTTGATATCGGCTGCGGCGGGTCGCACAGTGCCGCAGTCACATCATCTGGTGAGCTGTTCACGTGGGGCAAAGGTCGTTATGGTAGGTTAGGTCACGGGGACAGTGAAGACCAGCTATTGCCAAAACGGGTTGAGACTTTCCAAGGATATCGCGTGATCTATGTAGCTTGTGGTAGCGGAGATGCGCAGACACTTGCCTTAACTGGTGACGATTGTGTTTGGTCGTGGGGTGATGGTGATTATGGTAAACTTGGACGAGGTGGTAGCGATGGCTGTAAAGTCCCGATGAAAATTGATACCTTGACATCTGCTGGGATTTGCATGGTAGCATGTGGTTCCCAATTCTCCGTGGCGTTATCCAAAACTGGTGTCCTCTACACCTGGTATGCTCGAACTACTTTGTGTGCTTGCTTTATAATTATTTATTTCCTTATCTCTGTTTTTTATCCGTCCAATCATTCTTCCATTCATCTATTACACCTTCCTACCTTGCTTGCTTGCTTTGCTTCACGTACTTTGCTTGCCTTGCCTTGCCTTGCCTTGCCTTGCCTTGCCTTGCTTTGCTTGCTTTGCTTGCCGTGCCTTGCCTTGCCTTGCCTTGCCTTGCCTTGCCTTGCCTTGCCTTGCCTTGCCTTGCCTTGCCTTGCCTTGCCTTGCC
>JBAHVQ010000040.1:276990-315301 GCA_036872915.1 Nanipora kamurai
ACATCTCACCCAGAACAATCCCACACAGCGTGACGAAGACTTGAAGCACCAAGTTGAAAGCTTGCACCAGAAAACCAGAATCCGGAGAACATCATAAACATAAACATGCCTGGATTACAAATCTTCAACGGATATACAGTATATATATATATGATAAGAAGAAGAAGAACAAACTGGATAAACGTTTGCCTGCTTTTACCAGTTAACTATTTGTCATTGGGAAAATTGTACACAATTTTTGTCACTTATAGAGCTCTTCAATGTGCCAAAGTTTCCCTTTCAATTATTGTTAATGTTCTGTTTTGTTTATTATTTGAACAAATGTATTGGTATTGAAGTTAGCGGAAAATGCTAGGTAGTGAAAATTACAATCTACCTAGGCATTCCCCATATCTCAGTATTCTCTAAGTTGACCACTTTCACATTTTCCGTAATGTAGTTCGTTTTGGGAGGATGTCTTTCCAGAAAAACAAAGGATTTTCATTTCGTTGGACCATTTGCTATGCTCCAATGAACTAGAAATCCTTTGGTTTTTTGCTAAGAATCCCTCAAACGAGCTGTATTGTGAGAGCTGGGGCTTAAGGAAGCTAAGGGGGTTAAATCCTCTGAATTCTCCTCTTGGATCCGCCAGTTCATTTATGAATAAGGTCTACTGCATGAGAAAATATGACAGTCCGGATCGAATTTAAAATTGAAAGAAACTATGCGAAAATTTTGAAGTAGACTTTGTGTTGTTTTTATATTTTACGTTGTTTCCACGCATCAATCAAGTTTTTTGTCTGGGCTGTGTAAAAACTTTTGATACTAATTTACCAGAATGAAAGTTGAAATTCAGTTTGGTGAAACCGGGCTGAGGTGTCGGTCTAGGCTGAAATCTTTGTCATGAAAGTGCAAGATAGTTTGATACCTCTAAATTTAGAGTTGCAATATTTTGCAGGTCTCGGTCAGGTCTTAAAAGACTTAAAATATACCATTCTGACACTTGAAAATTTTCTTCATCTGATATAGATATCGGTTCATGTTACCGAGTGTAAATCCCAAATATTCCTTGAATATAACCTTCCCTAACCCAACTTTATCATCTCTGAGGCCTCCCATTACACACGCAAAAATCTCATCAGATAATATAGTACTGTTGGCTAAAAAATGTTGGAACAACATTGTTAATACGAACCACAGTGTGAATATGAACATCATGAATCAATATGATATCAATATGAATCGATATGAACAACTTTCTTTATTGTTCTAACAACGTTCAGCATTCATGAGGCAACAACGGTTGTTCATGGTTACTGGAATAGGGTACAACAGCATTTATAGAACACCCATGACCGTGTTCGCTATTGTTAATATAATTGTTCCACCTTGTGAACAAGTTGTTGCAGTATTGTTGGTTGAACAATGTCTTAACAAAATCTTTATCATGGCCGAACAACGTTGTTGGCAACATGTTTACTTGGTGTCGCCCATTATTGTTTACGGCGTACAGCACAACATCGTGCTCACGCCCGTTAACAACATGAGCAAGTTGTGCGTTTTCAAGCGTATTTAATATAGAAGTTTAGGTCATCCTCTCAGATTCTAGATGACTACGAATGGGTTGAGTATCGGGGAAATTAAAAGGCAAGAAAGTGCTTTTTAACGTATACAAGATGAACTTTATTAGTCATTTGTTTAGACTGGCGTTTAACAAGAGCGAATTTCAATTAATGTGCAAGCTCCAAATTGTAGATGACATAATATGTGTGGGGCAGTTGACATTTCAGTGAGTGGTGTACAGTGTGAGATCGTATCTTTCATCTTTTTAGTGTTCTTTCTCAACTTTTGTAGACGTAAACAATCTGTAAGTACTGTGTTTGTTTAGAGTATGCAATTTTAGTGGTGTAGTCGTTTTAGTGTGCATATAATGTAGTATTTCCGTATTATTATTTTAATTGAATCACCCACACACAAACACTTGTACAATGATACGAAATCAATTCATATTTTGTCATAGAAAATACAAAAGGAAAGATCAAATTGTGTGCGTTTAAATTGAAGTCTAAATAATGTCCTACTTTTGATGAAACTGCTTAGTTGAAATAAAGATTTCAAATCAAGTACCAAAATATGTCAGTCTGTATTTATTTCTACAAGAAGGTCTGCATGTCTTTTTGTAACAGTCCAAACGAGTTTAGAAATGACTTTAAAAACGAGGTAAAGACGAGTTTTTATAATTAACGAGTTTCGAGGTATTTTGAAATCGGAGGAAGAACACAACCTCGTGTGAAATTACTTAAACGAACCAGTACTTTGAGATAAAATCGAGACAAAAAGTTGGTAAAACTCAGTGGTAATCTTCCTCCGATTTCTAAATACTGATTGTGTATTTATTTTGTTTTTGTTTTATGAATTATTTATAAGTATGAGAAATATGCATATACGTATCTCCACAAAGTGGGTCCAGGTTTGTCTTATTTAAATAAAAAAAGCATTTGAAACCAGATACGAAAGTCATAATTACTTTCATACCGAAATCAAATGTTTTGTTGAACGACCAAAATTTATAACGTGGTTAGTGTGTATTACACCAATCAAGGAAAATTGAGAACTACGAAAGCCTAACCGGATGAAAGAAAACGTGTCGAAAACAATAATCAGCTGATAACTTTGAGAACTAGAGCAACACACAAGATTATAAGCATCTCAACGGCGATCAGAAGGTTACAGATTTGATTACCGTCACTTGGAGCTCGGAAAATTTTTATAAGCTTGAGGAGCATGTGCAATTTCAAGATTGTGTTTCTTGCGGCAAACGTGTCAAGTCGATTGTATTGAGGAATGGCTCTCATCTACAATATCGTTCGATACTCTTCGCTAATTATGTATCTCGAATTCTAAGCTGCTGAGTATTTTTGGCTGTATGTTTAACTTAATCACTTACTATTTTACACGACACCTTCAGGTGACCTTCAAGTAACCTTCAGGTGAACACGGTAAAAATCAACGAAAAAAGAACAAAATGCGTTGCAATTTCAAAGTTGTCGATGCTACATATAAGTAGAATTTCGTCGTAAAATTCTTGTGTGACTGTCTTTTGTCAGGCACTAAATATTGCTTGATATTTGTTCTTCATGCGACGTTGGTTCTTAGTAAACGTCGTTTTACTCCATAAAGCATATCATCCCTGATTAAACTGATGAATACAGGTTAACACGTTGATGCAACATTGGAATAACCTGAATTGAAATCATATATATGTATAGCCTATAGCTTATAATACCAGTCGTTGAAGGCTAGCTCTCTCGATACTTCAGTTAAACTACGTTTGATTATTTTTAAAGTATCTTACAATTTTCCATATTTAAGAAAATTAAGCTTATTTGATGTCAGATTCCTCCTCCAGATATCTGCTTGTTACGTTTAGATGCATACAGAGAGTCAAAACATGCTATTGTGAATCACTGCAGAAACTAGGAAATGTAAAATTTCTAAGAGACGGTCAATCTTTTCACTGTAGCATACGGAGAACATTCTTTGTCAAACACTGGTATGTCGTCTAAGTAAGGCGGACTTTTTTATTGGAAACTACCCAAAATGTAAAACATAGAGAAAAAACGTTTCAATAAATTTAAATTCACCATGTATGTTGTTATTTGATGACGTGTTGTTGTTTTAAATGAGCGAGCGGGTTTGTTAAGCGTGCGTTAAACCACAGAACTTATTTTAGCATGCATTAAATTCACAATCCTTCTGTATAGATGAACGAAGCAACATCAGATCCAGTTTATGACTAAAAAGAGCGTGTCGCGTCGACAACAAAATCCCCTTGTTTAACTTAAGGCTCCAGTAGAAATCTTAGCGTTCAAATATTGACACGCACATGAGAAGTTTCACCTGAGATCAAAGAAGAGCGAAGGCAAATATAAGGGTGCATCAAACATCTCCAGCGAGTGAAAGGTATGCGCATTATTGCTTACACTAATGTCGTAAGAGAAATCAGCGCAAATAGTCTACACGTATCCTTCCAAATGACTGTCGTCGGCTAGGAAAGTTCAGAATTAGCTTGGGTCTTAGCATTCATATGTGAATACGGATTTGATCTGATTTTCTGTGGGATCTTTCCATTAGAGGGGCTCAGTTTCAACACAATACTGTAAATGAGATTCCTGTGAATGACGCCTCCTCGTGATCATCAAAATAGCATCAACGTAATTAGTATTTGTAGACTCGTATCAAAGTTTTGACGTGAGCTCCTTACTCACAAAGACTCCTCGAAGAGCTGATTGTTTGGATTGCGAGGGCTTTGTCTCGACGCGACCGAGCCCGTCAACTTTAATTGCTAATTAGCAATTGAAAAGGGATCACAGAATCCAACAACTAGAGTCTCTAATAAGTTTTTAAAACTTTCCAAGAGTAAATTTAACATATTCGCAAGATTAAAAAGCTGATAGTTTGTATACGATACCGTTGACAAAACAAATATTCTAAAACTGAATAAAAAGACGGGGAGTGAGAGTGTATGAGAGAGGGGGGACAGTTACGCGAATGAAAAGTGAACAGTGTGAAGAAACAACGAGATGTTGGCCACCTTTGGCGTTTCTGCTAAAAGATGTTATGTAAAAAAATTATGAATGATGTTGCGAAATGATACAAAAATGGTCAAAAATCCCCGTGTATATTCAAGAAAATTATTCCTTTTCCTACCAATGCTCTTTTCGAATGTATATGAACAACGTAAAATAGGTCCCGATAGATTTCATCCTAAGCGTTTACAAAAGCATTATCAAACTCACGCTATCACCACAGTTTCTTTTATTTGAACACCTTTATGTGCTTAATGTGTGTGGGTTTGTTGAGTTCCTCTTTAACAGACCACTATCGGCCTGGAGTTACGTTAAAAACTTTCGAAGTATTTTAAATCTAAAAATTACTGACAAAGAATTACGCTCTTCCGTAGATGACTATTATCGAGTAAAGTCTTCAGTGCAATAGTTTTTGTTTGTGTTATTTTTAAATAAATTCTGCCAAAGTAATTTAGTCCAATTTTAATTGATGGTGCTTGAAAGATGTACAAGCCCGTCTATTGAACACCGACAAGTCACCGTCCCATCCTTTTCCTGCCAAATGTCAAGGCACCAATTTTAAAGTGATTCGTGCTTGCCGGTAAAGCAGCTCTTCTTGGGAGCGCGTGTCCAAATTTGTTGACAGTACCTAAAGTTCAGGAACAAATTAAAACAAGGATGCTTGTGGAATACATCTAGGCGAATAAGTTGCTTAGGTTTTGCAAGTAAAACAGTAAACAGAATAAAAGCAATTTGATAAAGCTCTACATAAAATAATTGACCACGACAATCACTACGGCTGCACGATGAATCTTTTTTCGCTTATTTCAAAGCATTCATTCAGGTTTGATGAGAGCTGGACTTTATCCTTTATGTCTGAAAAAAAAGCAAAAGTAAATGATTAATGGTCGCATCGTAATTTGTTTTAAACCATCTCCAAGCGAGGAAACGTCCTTCAAATTTATGATTTTGTTTTTGTGAAAAGCAAGGCTGTCAGAGGCAAAATACCACCACTAATGATTTTTATTATTAGTTTTCTGCAATGACAAATAGACCTGACAAGGTTGTTAGTCTCAAACTTTATTAAAACACCATCTTTACACCATTGTTCCGATCATTTACACATCGGCACTATTTTGTTTATTGATTATTTTTCGAACGGTCGATGAGATGCATAATAGATTCATTAAACACGATTTCGTCCCATTCGTATTTCATTGTCAGTCCCCTACTTTATATGCATTGTCGATAAAAGTCTTTCATTAGGCGAAGAGACCGATATTTTCAAAGCATGGCACACATCACCTTGTATTTTTCACATGTGCACAACGCAGAGTTTGTTCCTGTCGGACGCATGCGTTGCTTGGACTTGTCGCCCGCCCACATGCAGTGACATTTCCCAATAATTTTGTAAATATTAACTGGTAATTAAAAGTGATCTCATTTTGTTTACCCATATACTCGTCGTTGATTGGTTTCCATTCATTCCAATACAAAAAGTGTACAATGTAAAAGGGGCGTTAAGGACAACCCTGCGACTCCTTGACTCCTTTTTCCGTGTTCAGCGGTGCGATAACGGCGAACGTTGGGACGCGGTAAAACCTTGTTAATAGAAACAAAAGCCTCTGCAAATCCCTTCTTTCTCAGTGAAACAGTAAGCTGCAAGAAAATAACAGAGAAAAGCTAAAACACTGAAAGTGGCCTTATCCGAGATGCATTCTTCTCTAACACCAAAAGTAGGAAGTGAGGAGACAGATTCAAACAATAATATTCCCACCGAAGCAGAATTCGATGCAGAAATCACAGAAAAGGCACTGGATAACGATGGTAATGTCATTATAACCAGAGTTAGGATTATCATAGCAATTCAAAGAGTTGTTGAGTAGCAATTATCGAGATATTTCAAGAGGGATTAATCGTGTTAATCTTGAGTGTTAGAATAATATACTTTCTTTGGAAACCACAGTTGTTCTGCCAACACGCTATGGGCATGAAAGAAAGATGAGACAAAGAGAGTGGGTTAGTTGTTGGCAAGTTCTGCAGTATTTATAACTAGAAACAGCCAAAACAATACTAACAAAGTATTTTATGGTCGAAGTATTAACTTTTATAGTTTCTGATTCAAACAGAACAATGTGTCGAGAGTCCAGGAAGTCAGTCCTCCGATAACACCGATGGTCCCAAGAAGAAACGGAAGCAAAGGCGGCAACGAACACACTTCACGACTTACCAGCTACAGGAACTTGAGGCATTCTTTGCCAGAAATCGATATCCGGATATCTCCATGCGAGAGGAAATTGCAATGTGGACTTCTTTGACCGAAGCACGAGTGAGAGTACGTATAAACTAAACAATGCTTATTAGACTGGAAACATAAAACGTTTGCCAAATTATACTTGTGCTTGGTTAAAAAAGGGGTAACGTCTGCTTTCCCTATTGTTAATCACCGCACTAGCAGTTGTTCGTCCTAATCTATTTAAAAACCAAGTCCAAGGCGGCTAATTTGAACGGGTTTTTAATTCCGTGGTGCTTAGTCGGAGTATGAGATTCATTGGTAAAGGGATGCACACTACAAATGACTATAATTTGCTCAATTTTACTATAATTGACAAAAGCTGTCTTTGTTACAATAAGTTATTACCCAGAAGCAGAGAGATGATATTTTTATGCCACATTTCACTTTTTGGGAAAGTGACTGCTTTAGAAATTTACATTTGTAAAGTAAAGCATAAAACGGAAAGATCGTTAAAAGCCTAAATGATTCTTCTCTATTCAAAATACACAAGAAAGTGCTCCAGCAAAACAGGAAAATCTAAGAAGCAGCTCAGTTGTTCCCCTTTGTCAAGGCTTGTTTCGAGGAAAATCGTTTTGCTTATCATGATTCTATGGAATGTTATAGCAAAAAACATGGTAAACATTTCAAAGACAGTAATTCTCATTAATATGATCTCCAAACTTAGTTTGTATTCATTCGCCATGTCTTGTTCAAGTGTATAACTTAATAAACAATTGGTGGCAGTGGTGACATGCATGGCGGCGACATAAAACCTCTAAATGCGCATGAAAGACCTGTGTAAGTCTTATATCGTTCACCGTTTATGTTTAGTAAGTCTATAATTTCCTTCAGGCGGTCCAAAACAATTATACGAGTTTTGACATGTAAAGATTAATGACCCGCCACAATGGTTGATATTTGCGTTGTTTCAGCGAGTTCCTCTTTGATATGTTCTCCCAAAAGACTAGTTAATTTTCATAGTGTAGCTACTTAATGGTTTTCATATGTCATATAATGACACGTGCTGTAATGTCGGTATTCGTTCAAAAGCCATCTTTTCAACCGTTTGCCTTATCCTTTGACCAAGACAGTGAACTACAGAAAATACGCCAATTGTGTTTGAATATGTCGCTTTCTAAATGTTCAGCAGGAATGTTGTAAAAGTCTTTATTCTAAGAGGAAATTAATTTAGTTGCGTCGTAGCTCAGTGATTAGTCGTACTCCCGACCCGTTTTACGCACTCAAATTTGGTGGTATGCCGTCGCATGTGATCTTTGTTAGTTGGTTTACATTACGTCCACATTCTTACTAACTGTAGCATTATTTTTGTGAATATGTTCTTTTCCTAAGAAGAAATCGGCTGTCAAACTATGGGTTGCAAACTTTGCTATCCTATACGTTTTTAACTTAGTGCCTTAACGCCTTTCACTCATTAAGTTAGGCCCCTCACCCTTTCTTACCTTTGAATCTTTGCGTTGAATCTCTGGATAGCATTTTATGATTGAAAAGTAAGAAAATATGGGGACCTCATTGGTACATATTGCACCATATGTAAAGCAGTGAAACCGAGGTTGATCCCTGACTGTCTTGCTATCTAGAAAGAAGGCCTTGCAAACACTCTCTCACTCTCTCTCACTCTCTCTCTCTCTCTCTCTCTCTCTCTCCCCCTCTCTCTCTCTCTCTCTCCCCCCCTCTCTCTCTCTCTCTCTCTCCCTCTCTCTCTCTCCATCGATCTTTCTCGCGCAACTGATGATCGCCTGAGGGCGTGATCCTCAGAGTAGCGACAGCAAATTTTGTCTATTTTCACTTCTTTATTGGCTCTACTGGTATGGTATTGAGCGCTCTTTATTCTCAAGCCAACACTACAACCATCTTGGTTCTCATTCTCATTCTTGGTCTATGAGTAATATATATATATACATATTTATATATCTGGGGCGTATGTAGTTAATGCTAAATATACATGAATGGATGGATATCTCATATACGTCGCGGTGTACATTAGAAATGCCTATGATTTCATTATAGCTTGGCCAAATATATAATTACGTATGCTGACTGAGTTCTTAACTACCCTTGTCCTTAAATACGGCAAAAAATCCTCTAGATTTTGAGCCTGTCAATTAGTTTTGCATTTTTCATTTGCAAATATACTAAATCTTCTTTAAATTTGTGGATTCTGATTCCAGGATTGTTACAAAACAATGTGCCTATTGCGCCTATAATATTCACATCATAAACGACCACCCACTGTCTGAAAACAACGATTTTCATAATTTAGAAACCGATCTGTTGGCATGTTTTGCTGTGAGATTTACAATTCTTTTACATACCACAGCGTGTTAAGCGACTAGTTTCAGGGTTAACTTGAGTTACGTATTGTGTTCTAAGTTTTCACGTTTTCTTTGATAATATTGGCACGTACCTCTGATAAACAAGTAAGATTGAGTTATGCGTGAAGTAATCGAGATCAAATTGGTGGACGAGAGGAGAAGGTGTGAGATTAAGCAAATATAAGATAAACTGCCAAAACCAAACTCAAGTTGATAAACGACCATTTAAAATTACAGACTAACAAATAAAATCATCGTTTGAACAGAATATTTTAAAATCTGTTGGATACATTCTACGTAAACCGCTCAATAATTATTTGTTAGCTCATCATTAGCTGTACAAAAAAAATAATTACACAGTTACTTTATGTAATACTTGCAAATTCGTTCTCAGGAAATCGACCATATTTCATGATCAGCTGCTGTAGAAAGGACGTGGAAATTCACAAATTTGAAAAATGGTTAAATCATATTACTCGGAAAAAGATCACCGCAAAATTATTTCATCTTTGCTGCTTTAATTTTACCTCACGATCAAGCAGCTTTAAGACAAGGCCACATATGAGTGGATGAAAGCTTTAGTCCACGACGAAGCGAATATCCATGTCGTAGAGTTTGTTCACTTAGTCTTTGGGTTTACAAAGAGAGATTTAGGCGCAAATTAACGGGCTTATTGTAAGAGTTGTAAGTTTAATTTACAAGGAGGGATAATTAGTAGGATGAGAATCATCTCAATATTTGATAGTTAATGAGATTAAGTATCGCTTAACAAATCGTTTTTCATTCTAATATTTTGACAAATGACTACTGCAACAGAGACTTCTGTGGCAGAGCGAAATGGCATATAGCCATCTTGTCGATGTCCTCCTACACCGAAAATGCTTCTACTCAATACAGATATGAAATAACTCGTAAATGCAACTCAGCAGCATAATCGAGAATTTTTGGGAATATGTTGGGGAAAACATTTTAAGAGAAATTTTTAGCTAAATCTGAAGTTCGACTATTTTACGAGTGTATCTAACCATTTTTCTAAGGATACGGCTGTCAGTAGTTATCGAGATAGTTAATCTAAATTCCGATGTATAGCATTTGTAATGTTACAGACCTAAATTTGTAAATTTTTCACTTTGAATACAGATTTATATTTTTACAAAAACGTTTTAATTTTGATAGATTTGTTCGCTGATGTAAATTTTATACAATCGAGGTTTTAGACCGCCAAAACCCAGTCACTGATCAGCGGCCTGGGTTTTACCAGATTGGGAGTTTTTAAAGTAAGGTTTTTCTGGCAGCAGCTAATACGCATGCAACTCTGCTTGAAAAATATCTGTGTTCTAAAGTTCTTGAAAGTAGTAGTGCTATTATGTAATCCATGCGTACTGTAAGTCAATGCTAGTGCAACTTTGCTAGTCTTTATTTTGAAATTCCTTTCGCCTAGGCTAACCATAGGACATGGACTCTAAATCCCTGTTTTAGGGTAACTTTTCTTAGCACTCGGAATAAAAGTCTTGTTCCCGGTAACTATTGCGTAAATATACAATATAAAATAGCCAGCAGTTGCACTTTTAGCCTCTATAAAACTTAAACTTGATTGTTCGATTTAGGCTTAAATTGATGGTCTAAATAATCAGCAGGGAGAATCGATAAGTAAATTTATCCCAACTCAAGGCTTAAATATGAAGTAAGTGTTGGATGTTAACTTCAATGTAAACTACCCACTTCTTTGGTACATACATTGTCAGTAACCGTCCTATGTATACACGTAAAAACGCATCACGGTATACTGAGCTGTTTATCAAGCCGATATCAAGATACGATCTTATTGCTTGTTCCCAGTTGTTGACAAGCTTGGAACGGACTTTTTCAGATATGTAATAGAGTTGAAGATTGAATTGGACTTGTTACAGGTTGTCCAAACAAGTCCAATATTGCTTGTCGGGGTTCTACTATGAAACAAGTTGATGACAAAGAAGTTTGAAAGAAAATTTTACCAGGTCACGACATAGAAACGGAAGAAGTTGTCACTGGAAAATGTGAAAGTACTTTTAGTAACTTTGCGAAATTTCCCTATTTTGTTGATGTAAATTCGACTTTACTAAGGACTAATGGTAAATGGCATTATGTTTTTTTTATTGTGGTTTGGTTGAAGCCAGCTACGCTTGACTTGTGAGAAGTCCATCATTATTTATCGGCTTGAAGTTTTGTATTGTCTTTTAGCTTGAGGTATAATAACCATATCAGTTAGAACAAATAGAATATATTAGAAGGGTATTGCAGGAGGGCGTTTGCTCGCACATTTTTTTGGTTCTTGTTTTGCGGGAACTAAGGTTATGTTTAATGAAAATAATATTGCTACTGTAATAACGTTTTTTATAATTTCAGTACTAGTTTCATAAAATTTAAGTGCAGTCATTTGTTTCTTTTATAAAAGTTAAGACGTTCTTGTTTTAACACAGTAAAATAGCATTTATATAACCTTGAAGTAGAGTGAAAAACTTTACACCCCCAAAGCATCAGGGACGATGCCCCCTATAGCTCGACCACTAAGCCAGTGGTATAACACTGACCAGGCTCATATTTCTCCTTCATTTCTCGTTCCCAAACCCACTCGTGTTTCTATACCTTGATGGAAACAAGGGAAATTTTTTATGTTAATTTATAGGATTGCATAGTTTAATGTTTGTTTTCGTTCATTTTGTTTCTTTTTCATTTGTCACAGGTTTGGTTTAAAAATAGACGAGCAAAATGGCGCAAGAAGGAGAGGAATAATTTAACAACGGCCAGCGTTGGTCCGCCAGACAAGACCGTATTTCCAGGAACTGGGTTTGGTTATGAAAGCACGGCACCGTCTGATGATCCGTTTTTTTATCAGAATTATGGCTGGAGCAAGCCATCGCCAAACTCTTTTGGACCCTTAAATCAAACCACTGCAGGATATAACAACGCTTTCTCACCGCTTGCCCAACCAAGAGGAGGATCACAGATTACACCACCAAACTACAACCCAACATCCATGTGTTTCAACCCATCAATTACGAGCGAGAGCAGTTTTCTTGGTCACCCAAGTCAGCAACCTACCCTACCAACCTACCAGCAGTCGTACGGTTACCAAAATCAGTACAGCCCTGCGCTGACACCGCTGTACACCAATTCCAAACATCCTAACGTCGGCTCATATGTTGGTGGCACTCAACACGGTTTTAGTTCCTCGCCAATTATGAACACAGCAAATAAAACTGATGGTGCATCTACAAGGTACAATCCCACCTGTTTGTACGGCATGGACAGTAGGCCAAGCTTAGGATCAATATAAGAGAGAAACTATCTCAGCTCGTCTAAAACAAAGATTAGTTTAATTATAAGTAAGGAACAACGTTGACTAAATTATGAAAATTACTTCAATAGATCCGATAGAGTTAGTCATGAGGATATGTTTTTGAGTATAGATTTTCCACAATGTACAGTGCGCAAATAAATTCCAGTGTTATAGTAATTCTTTGGAAAACAGTGTCTGAGTTCCAAACACGTGTAATGTTATAGAATAGGGCGCTGGAATATATATCCCCTACGTTGCAAGCTTGGACGGAAGTTCGGAAAGTAAGAAAAATAGTCATTGGAGGGAAGGTGGTAGTCGCTGTAATGTTCACGCTTTCCGAGCTATTGACATGTTTGTCTTCCTTAGATATCTCTAATCTCAACTGCAACACACCCAGTTCACGTGGCTTTGATCACGTGTCCCATTGTTACATCCCTCCCTTATTTTAAACTAAGTTCCTATTTATGTACACTACATTCCTACACTTATATTTTTATTTTATAAATCGAATATCAAATTACCGTTTATCTTAGATTCAGTAAACTTTGAAGTTTGATATACTTTGTTTTGTATTTACATATAAATATTCTGGCCACATCTTTCTGCTGGTCTTCGAATCCTTTGTGTGTATCTTCTTTCTGGCAACTGTTCATTCTCCGCCAAATTGTTTATTTCTTTCATTGAGTCATCGCTGAAATAATCTTCTTCGTGATCTTCATCTGCCATTTCTTTTTCTTGTGGTGGTACCTTCTTATAAAATGAAATGTTTCTAGTGATATAATGCCCTGCACGAGATGCTGTGATCATTGTCCCTTTGACACGAGTAACACGACACACGGTTGCTGTCGTGATAGAATGACGACTCTATCTACGCATGCGTGCCAAGCCATATTTAGTTACTATTAAGAATTACCCTAGCGAACCTCCTTAAATTTTATTCGCTAAGCTGGAATACACCCTTTTGATAGTTGTATTCGACAGAAAAAAATTAAGTTCAGTTGTTTAAGACGTGGATTTTACTATTGACTCGTTATAACTTATACACCGGATAGCTATTCGGGCTTTGTATAATAAACTATTTGTCATATTGCAATATCGTTACAATAGATCGTATCAAAAGATGCATTAGTAACTAATAAAGTTGAAAGCAAGTCTTTAATCTGAAAGTGGAATAGCTAATGTTTTGAAATCCAGGTCAAGTCTTCTGTTTTCTGGTGCCATGATCAAACCTAGTTAGTGGCAAACATGAACACTGTAATTACTTTTTAGGCAGGTTATTTAACTAGTTCAATACCACGAAATGCCCATCTCAGCGACTTAGCTCCTTACTGTCCGTATAGGCCCCCCTACGGAAACTTTAGTATTTTACTTTGGCCGATGACAGACGATTTTACTCTACAAGAGGAAGTCCTCGGAGAGGAAAGAGTTAAGTCGAAAACCAACAAAAAATCTCATCTTTTCCCATCAAATACTTACGTTCTTTTCCCAGTTACCAACCAGCTAGTCACATAGTCATTCCACATTTGAATTTTATGGGGGTCTCCAAAGCCGTAATTTTAGCTCCTTTTTCTCTAACTTTTCAATAGAAGATTTCAAAAATAAATCACAAGACTTTCAATATCATTATAGATTTTCTATTTTCTGTAGCAATTACTAGCTATTTCATTCAGGACGACAGCAGTTCAAAGGCAGATGGAAGATTTTTTTATTGGGGCTACTAATCACCGACAGCTCCGTCCATCCTCGAGCCGACTTGCTCTCATGATATTAATGTGAAAAAATAAATGAATGACATAATTAAACTTAGACAAAATCAGTCAATGACATCCCCCGTTAGACAAGTACTATTTTCAATATTCGCGTTCGAACTGTATGGGGATTTACATGGCGAACCGAAGGCCACCCGTAGTTAATCTCCATACAGTTCGGACGCGAATATTTTAAATTACTGATCCAATGAATGCATCTGAATTTGTATATTTTCGAAGCATATGAGCCAACAAATTTGAAGGAAAAAGTACCTGTAAATTACGATGATGCTGTATCAATATTTAAAATATATTTCCTTGTTGAATTATTAATGAATTGGATAACATAGCTTAGAACACGACGTTCAATGAGATAATTCAAAATAGATTTTAGAAATTTCGGAAAGCGAATGATTAACTCCTTCCTGGTCCTCAATGACCTGTGGAGACTTTAGTATTTGACTCTGGCTAACGCCAGACGATTTTACCCGCCAACAGGTTAATTTATCATCAGTACAATAAGAGCTGTATTTTCAAAAGAAAACGACGGGAACCTAGCGTCTCACCAAACAAAGGCACTGGTCCTTGGATTTTTATGTTGTAGGGCGACTGCTTGCATGCTAACTTTGAGCTGAAGCTTAGGCGTTTGTGACCATTAATTTCGAGAATAACCGCTGGAAACCTTATAAAGTTTTCGTGAGCGGCAACAATTTGAAACATCAATGGTGGCCTGGACGTCAATTTATCAAAAAATAACTTGAAGAGAAGTTTGTAAATCGGAAGTAGGCGATGAGGGTTTGTAGTGGTTATTGCGATAATTGGTATCCACCTCTCCACTGATTTCTCCGAATATGGAATCTTGAGGTTCCTCGATCATCACAAAATTGCTTAACGCCAGTAATGAAGGAATAACCAGTTATCTGTGGTGTGTTATTTGTTGTGCGCATACTGGGGAAACCTGCCCTTACGCTGTGGTGGTTGGACTGGACATATGTTGACCACAGCTACAAAGGGGCCAACGGCGCCGTTATACCCAGCGATGGCTGGATCGAACACTTCGTCGTACGATTGGGGTAAACGCCGGAATTCAGATCTTGTGGTCTCTGGTAGAATGGTATCAGGATCAAGCTTTAGAAGTGAGGGATTTTGGATTGACTTTTTCTTCGTGGTGTTGGAGAGCCGGTGGTGACTGGTGGTGTGTTGTGCTCAGTAGTTTCTGGCGGGAGAGTGGGAAGAACCTGAGGAGAGATGATTGTGACGAGGGATGAGCTTGGGTTCGTTCGTATCGTTGACAATCCGAATCTTCCCTGCAACTGCTTCGACTATATTGGGGTGAGGCTACTCGCTGGGAGTCTTTGAGTAATCGGAGCGTGGCTCTAAGGCTAAAGTAGCATTTGGGTTAATGTCGTCAGGAGTATTCAGCTCTAGGTAACTACCAGGTCAGACGACTGACGATGGTGACGGAGCCTGAAGAACCCATGCTTGAGCACGTCTGATATTGTTCGTTGACAAATTTGGGGGTGACGTACAATAATAGGAAATGTCTGATCCTTGGATGATGAGTTGCTGCTTGGAGGGATGGATGGAAATGTCGCTGATGATCATGAATGGAGTACCAGCTGAAACGTCAACGTCTAAGTTATCAAGGGCGTCTAGTTGCAGATTCTTATTGTGACGTGAGAGGTTTAGATGGACCTCCTCCACAATTGTTGACGCGGTGACGCCGTCTGCCTGGAGACTACTTGGATTGGACCTCTTAATTGTCTCTCCAATCTCTTTGGCGATGTGGATTTTGATCATGCTTGTCTCCGCGCCTGTATCTAGTGTTAGTTGAAATTGATGGTGACACTAAAACAATTTCAGTAGTGGAGATTGTTTGATAGTTACATGTTGAGTAGTTGTTTTGATATGGTACTGTAGTTGTGGGATGTAGGAAGATCTTCGGATTCCGAGTCGGAGGGTGTGTTGTTCTCGGGGCTGTCATAGGAACCAAGAATTTGTCGGGAACGAGCTAAATACTGACGATCTTCATTTGGAAGATAAGGACACTTGCTCAAATAATGTTGAAACTGGGCATCCGCAGCCTGCTTACATAAAGGACAGATCCTTTTAGGTGTTGATCCTTTCGGTAACTTTAGAACTGGGTGAAGGGCGCGTGTTAGGGGCCGGTTCTTTCATGAATGCTGTGCGCAGTATCTTGGCTTCGTCTGATGACTGGATTTCGTCTAATAGGCTATATAATGCTTGGGAAAATTTCGCGGTTTAACGAGGCGAGCGTTTGTGCGCGGAGTTCACCACCTTAGCGTAGCTTTACTAAGGGAGGTAGCCCAGGGTGTATAAGTCGAAGCCCTGAAATCTTTTTTAAAGATATGGTTCCATTATGGCTTTATTTAAACTTGTTTGCTGGGTTATTATATTTTAACTAAACTTCGTTTCCCACCTGGCTCCTCAATCGCGACGATTCGGACAGATAAAATTTACAAAATGAGGACTCTCTCGAAATAACCGAAATAGAGTATTGAAACTTTTTATGTTAATGGAAATAAAGAAAAATCACCACTCGAACGGTTCTCGCTGTGTTGTTCCTCATGGAAACCACTTGAACTCAGACCCCTTTTCAGCTTGAAACATAAAATGCTAATTTCTATTTATTTTTCTAAAATACTAATATCCTTTCGAACTTTAAAATATTTACGTACGAATGAATCTTCGTATGTATGCCCTGCTGTTTACGCTGTTTGACGGGGATAAAATAAGCAAAATTAATTTCATAAATATGAAGATGTCCAAAAGCAATTGGTTTCCATGACAACATCATAATGACACTAGAGGAGACACTAAATGCAAAGTTTCAGTGCTTTCTAACCATTACTTTCAGAAATGAAATTTAATAGAATGTGCGGAGAATATGACTTCAGAAGGAATATCTCTGGAAAGAGATGAGATATTTAACAAACCAAGAACGTCATTCATCGTATTTACGGCACAATTCTCAGAGTTTTGAAATAAAATCAACTTGAGATGCGGAATTATTTCGTAGTTGTAGCACTTTGATGTAATGTTGTTCGTACAGCAACCACTGTCATCGATAAAATTAAAAGGTATTGGTCATTTAATAATTACTGAAATGAATTGGGTTAGATTGGGTAGATTGGTGGATAAATAAAATAATTTATCGCAGAACCACGCAAGGTTGGATTTCGACTTCTAAACGTGGTTATTACTCAGGGGCCAACACAAGATAACAGCTCCTCTGGTCTTACACCAGGACATGAAAAAAAAATAAACTGCTAAATTTGAACAGTCTAGTAACGACGTCCAACTAAAAAAATTTATATATGACGTCCTACTTCGGCGTTCAAATTCAGATACTGATAACAATTTTCTGTACTATGGGGAAGTTGAAAAACAAAGAAAAAAGCAACGGAATAGTTGGCGTGAACTGTGGTTTATAAGATAAGCAGTCAGTCACTGTATGAGGGCAGCCATATAATTTGATGTAGAAGTGATTAAAAGAAATTTGACCCCATTCCACTTAAACTTATTGGAAATTGAAATAAAAAAACACATTGCTCATGCTATGCACCTGCGAAAATAAAGGTGTCAATAATGTCATACCGGTTTGCTATAGGGATAACAAGTCGATTGAAAAGCCTCAAGGTGTAGGAACAAAACATTTGCTGTTACTTTAAACTATTGTACAACAGAGGCTGAAGAGACATGGCGGTTTTCGATAAATTTAAGGCAAACCGGAGCCCTTGATGTTTTATTATTATGCTTTCCCATCAATTGCATTTAAATTATTTATGTTGTCAGCCGCTTCATGCTGTTAGGATCAAGCGTTTACGTAGCTGTGCTTGTTGCGATATAATCAGTTCCTTCAAATCTTTTCCTGGCTTTTTCCAGCTTTTTTCAGACGAAAATTAAACAAGGAGCAACAGGTCACCGTCCCCCGTCCACAAATAAGCAGCATAAAACACCCCCGGGGAGAATTGCTCGAGCCCGTTGTTTTTGACACAGCAGCTTCCTTTGTTCTGAACTGTGCATTTTTCGTTCACATTTCACAACAAACGTTTCGGAGCGGACTGTCTGTCATGTTGTTTGGGTCGAAAACCAATGAAACCTAGCATTTTTTTTTCTCGTGCACTCTTCCTCGCGTCCAGCTTGGCTTTCGTTGAGTTGAGCTCCTGCAATAGTGATGTCGAACCGCAGATGTGAGTAGCACACATATTGTAGTTGAGTAACGTTGTCAGTTTACTGTTTGCAGACTTTCAGTTTTTGCTTATCGTTAACAGAGTTCAAAAATGGGCAAACAGCATTGGAGCAAAGATTCATGACTTTGCTGTTTTAGTTACTGGCTCAACATCAATCGAGAAGGTAGATCATAAAAATTATATTGTAGCGTTCATTCAACAGCAGATGTTGTCAACTGTCACAAAAATAGAGGGGATGATTTTCACATTATGTGACATGTCTCAATAATTTCCTCAATTCCAACGTTTTAGGAGTTGGAAAAGCTGTCTTTCAACCCCAGTCGAAACAATGGGACCAAATTGGTCAAAGATATTAGCGAGAAGATGCAACAGTTTTTCAACAAGAAAATAAAATCACTGAGGGTATGTTGTTTGTAACACTTGATTTTAGTTGACATAAACTTTTAGCGACAGGCTAGAGTACCGGTCCAAGTTACATCAGACATCAGAACTCGATGCAAAACATGTTGACAAGAAAAACTTCTGTCACATTACACATTATTTCGAGAAGTCCTGAGCCGAATCCTCTTTGAATGTTTCTGAAATGAAGGAAAGTAAACAGCATCAGATATTCCGAAACGATGCTGTTATGCAAACTAGCTTTGAGTTCAATGACTCGAATAAATAAAATTAATAATATATGCATATCACCAACCATATTTGCTTGCTTATTCTGACTTCAGTTTCATGCAATTAAAAAAATCTGTATTCTTACTTAAAAGGTTTAGTTACAGAATCACCCATGGTTCAAAGTTTGGGATATTATTAAGCTGATATAACGGTACATTGAGGTTTTTTTGTCAAAATTGTAGCTACTTTCAGCTGGCATATGTTAAAACACATTGCATTTTGCAGTCATACATTTTTAAAATATTAAATACTCAATTACTTAATTTTTGGTATTAGGTTATCATGTTTTGGCTTCAGTGAATTTTTCTTTTTACTATTTTTCCACCAGAAAGTAAAATAAATTAAGTATACTCTATTACCCCAGTCCCTCTCATCCAAAAGAAAACAACCTGTGAGTAAGTTATTTTTTTCCAAAGTGAAATTTGTACTTTTTTAAATAATGGAATCCAGATGGAGTTCTAATCATAGTGGAGGAGGCAAAGGACTACAGGCTGCACCCCATACTATTTGGAGTAAATTTTTTTGGAATAAGAAATATGCACGAACATAAAAAAGTGGAAACTTGACTTGTTATGTTGAGTGAAGGGTTTCCTTTTTGAATACATAAAATATTGTATTACTGTAGTGTCAAACCAGTGGTCTGGTATTAATTCAGTATTCAGCTTGACACTATATATGCTATAGTTGCTATGCATCTTCACCTGAAAAGAGAACAAATGGAAATTATATTCCTCTTGCAAAGTAAAAGAACTTAACTTGTCTAATTCACATGTTAAAACTTTAGTAGCAGTGGTAGGATTTTAATATTTTACTCCAGCCACTACCAAACATTTTTCATTAGGAGGAGATCTCTATTCACCAACTGGATGATGTGAAGGTTGTTTGTCAGTTTCACTCATTTAAATAAATGATTGATTGGAATAAACTGTTTTAAAATATCTGAATTCATGAAACCTTGACTGATATTTACATAATGTAAACATGACATTTTAAAGATTTATTACTTCCTTTTATTGAAATAACCATGGGCCTTTTTTAGATGAAACCCAAAAGTGTTAAAATGAATAATATTTAGGTAGCAAACATAAATGCCTGGTATAGGCTTCAATGTTTCTTTGATGAACTCTTAGGGAAGAACTTGTGGCCACAATAACTGGTTGTATCCATTGGTAGGCACTCATATTGAACCTGTTAGGAAAAACATGCTGTTGGAGATTAACAAACAGTGATATTTACCTGACAAGTATGAAGCAGACAGTCCATTTGTGCATTTTTTTTCACTCAAAAAATGTTTTTCAATTTAAGTGTTTCTGTTTATTAGCATAACAACATTTGTAAAGAAACTGACTAATGTTAGGTAAAAAGTGTGAAAAGACATGTTTCTTGATGATGTTTTGCATTTAATTTACAATTTAATATAAAAACTGATTTTCTTAATTTGCAAATTATTTTTTTACACCTACGTGTAACATTAGACATTAGGAATATATGATATGCATGTGCCATTCAGCCCCTATCTTTGCAAGATAAATATTTTGAAGTTTGACTTACAAAAACATCTAATTAAAACCAACAGCGGAAAATGTTGTTTAATATTAAAAAATTGAATGGCTAGGTGTGAATCTTTGTTTGGCAGCTATAGCCTTGCCATAATGATTTCAGCTTGCCCCCACTTGGACAAAGGTCCTTGAAATAGTTGCTACAAGCATAGCCCTGTTAATTGTGCTTCGGATTCAGCTCACCAAAGCAGCATTTTCTTATCTCTTGATCAACCGACCATAGTTTAATTTTTGACAAACGTCCAATGATCGAATGCAGAAAAAAGAAAGAAGACTGGAATATTAGGTTTAACTAAACTCAGTATGTATTGTCAAACACTGAACGAAATCTTAAAAGACTAACTGTTACTTTGTATTTGTCAAGTTTTCAAATTTCTGCCAATGTTTATTTGGGCTACGTGTAGTAGCACGAGTCTAGGTTTCGGCTCCGTTTCTGTATTATTCTTCGTGTCGCGATATTGCAATTTTTGCGCAATATGTCCCGTCGGGCCGTGAGAATTCTGTGAGACATTTTGCATGCTAGGTTTCGCAAGTTATTTTGGACATTTGATTTTGATCGAGTATTGGCAGGTTTTTCAAGTGACTTGCTTAGTTGTAGTCAGCGATCTAAGCTATGCGCTCGTTTCTTAGATACACATACGTTCATCCAGATACCTTCGCTGAAAGTTTTAAATCGGTTTTCGGTCAGGCTGACCCACGACCTATTCCCATGTCTATGTTGTTTACAAGCTACTCTGCGGTCACCTTGATCAAATCAATTGACTGGAGAAGAGGGTTTAACGAAAAACTGGTGAAATAAATGTTTCCTAACCAAACATTTGATGAAAATTAATCGCAGCAGACCATAATTTAAGGAACGGGAGAGCTGAAGTGAGGTAATAAACAACATGGTAACGTAACTTTGGTGCATGACCTCTTGAATTCCGCATGTTTGTTATTGAAATTTGTTCTATTTAGTGGTGCGTAATAGCCCATAAATCGATGAAAATTATGCCGCTCATTCTACTTTTAAACGAACGGAGTATCTGGTATATGAATTTAAGCGGACGATGATCACAATCTTTAAAAGAGTACTAAACTGGTTTTAGTGTTTGGCTTTCAATTCGACCAAGTTCTTTTGCTCAGTCATACGGCAAATTCCTAATGTATTCGACTGATCATTCCACATCCGACCTAAACAGAAGGTAACATTTACGGTGATCGGAAAAATAGCACTGGAAAAAACGGCATCGGAAAAAATGGCAACTGAAAAAATTATCCGGGCGGAAAAAATGGCACCAAAAAGGGTTTTGCGAGACACATACAGTGCGACCTCTATTAAGCGGCCACCCTCGAGACTTTGAAAAGTGGCCGCTTAATAGAAGTAAGATATAAATCGGACAGAAATGGTGGTCAACGTGATTTATTGACTCTATATAGCAAAATGCTTTTTGAAAAGAGTTAAATACTTGAAGATACATTCATAAAAATCCATGAAACAAAACTTAGACCCTTTTTTTACACCAACAGTCATTGTAAAATCTATTGTAGTTCAAAGCCTTTGACGGACGATTTACTTAAAATAATCGGTCAATGCTGTTTGACGTTGTGGGGTGCGAAGTTGAGAAGATTAACACGGTTGATTCCAACGCTGTCGCAATTGTCCGGGAAAGGGAACTTGGTAGGTCCAGGAGGAATGCAATTCATAAAGAGCCAGACACACAAATCCACGAGATTGAAATAAATGATGAAACGCTTCTTGGACATGTTCCCAAGTTTATGGCCTTATGGCTTACAAAATTTCTCAAGAGAGCGACAAACAAGGGAAGAGCTGTTGTGAAAGGCAAGCGTGTAAACAGAGGGGCCGGTCACGGTTTAGAACTCCCATTGCGAGTATTGTTTCACAGGAGACGAGTTTTCTATTGGATGGCGTAAAACGAAACTTGAGCAGCAAGGATTTTTATAGACTTGCAATACAGTAGTTTTTCGTGCCACAGAACAGTGGGTGCTTTCAGTACCGGATGTGAAAGATTTCCACGTGTATACATTTTGCGGCTTGTGACTTGTCATTACAATGGAGATTAAATTGCAGTTCTTGTCGTTATCAGTTATCACCTATTCTTATTGCCGTCTTCTTGTAACTATTTCGCTGGCCGCTTAATAGAGGTTAAAAAGTAATAAATAATGACCTTGCAACAACGAAAACGTGGCCGTTGAATAGAGATATCAAATACAGCATTTTAGTTACAAATGATTCGGGACTTTAGAAAGTGGCCGTTTAATGGAGAGTGGCCGTTTAATGGAGAGTGGCCGCTTAATGGAGGTCGCACTGTAGTATCAAAAGGAATTCACTCAAACTGGATTTAATAAAATTTAATACATATATCAAGAAACTGAAGGTTTACACGCATTATCAAAACAATCTAATGATATCTAAGAACGAAGGAAAAATCTAACGTTTTCTAATTGTTCAAATAGCTACCGTACATGCATTATATTATCACATTAATTCATACCATTAATGAGAGAGTACACGCTCTCTCTCATTATTGGTATGACTCGACTATATTGGAATTTGCTACACAGCAAAAAACAAGTTGTTGAGATACTATTTCTATAGAAATTTAGAACAAAGATTGAACTGAAAGGGTATGCATGACTCATTTGACGGATATTTTCGTCTCCTAAAATAAGGCGTAGGGTTGTCAACTTAACATTCCTGTAGATCAGCCATTGCGAGACAAGTTGCAGGACAAGTTGCAAAGGGTAATACCACCATTAGGGTTTTTATGCCCGAGTCATTTTTTTCAGTGCCATTTTTTCCGCCGGAGTCATTATTTTCGGTACCATTTTTTGCGGTGCCATTTTTTTCGGTGCCATCCCAGTAGGGTTGGCCCTCTGCCGGGATCTTGCTACACTGTCAAATCTTTTGTAAAATTTATTTTCGTTTACGGTAGAGGAGGGCGAACCCGCCTTAGCGAGATCTTGCTATCGGCTACCCGAGATCTCGTTTAGGAGGGCTAGAAATTTGCCATTTAAACACACTCAAGAGAGCTGGCCCTCCTAGGACGGCTGAAAAAATCAATGTACCCATGCCATTTCAGACTTTCTAGGGCCAGCCCCCTTCAAAAGGCTATAAAGTTCCCATGTAAAAGCGAGGTTTAATAAGTAACTCCTTAGGCTGTGAACAAACGAAAGTGAGAGACGCGGCGAAGTTGACAGGATACGAATAATCTGTGCTTTCGCCAAATCAAACGTAATTATCAAAAGCTAGTTACCTACTCTGTTACGTCATACTTCGAACAAGCGCTCACGTATGTCCCACAGTCGGTAGCTCGAGTGAACGCCTATTAGGCGTCTTGTTAGCCAAGAAATGGCAAGTCTTCATATGAGTGGTTCCCAGGTGTAAATGGGCAAACTGCGGAACACTGGTATTTTTGACTTTTTTAACAACTTTAGGAAGCTATTGTAGCTGGTACTAACTCAAAAGCAGGTTTTCCAATTCCAAGACGTGATTTATCCTGAAAAAAATATGTCAATGGGCCAGTGGTTCACCAAAGCCCAGGTTCGTCAATGCCGAAATCACCGGACCTGCAAGTGCATTTCGTAATCCGATACCGGTTTACATTATCATGAAGATAATACTTTGAGATTTTACAGTTTCACCATGTTTCGAAGCCACTTTCAGTGCTTCTGAATGAAAAAAAATGCTTTTGATAACAATGATAACAATACAGTTCCCCTTCTGTTGAGTATGAAATATTAAATCAATTTTATTAAGTATCATCTTAGAAAAGAAATGGTTTATTGTGTGTTTTTTTTAATAAAATAACATGTCGTCTAAAGACGCCTTTTTCATGTGGAATACTAACAGCAAAAGTCTTGTTAATCATATTTGTTTTGATTTTTGGTCTGTTTTCAAGCCACAGAAGCTATCGAAGTTTCTTGGCGCGTATTTTGTCACTTTCAATGGCGTCCTTTCCCATGGCTTTAACACTTTGACTCTGTTTGCAGTCCTGTTCTAAAAATAGAATTTTTACTAAGCGGAATTTTTCGCACGGAGTGTACCTGAAGTTTTATAAATTCCGCCTGAAACGGTGAAAGTTCACGAGGCAAGGAAACTTGCATTGCACATCTAGGCCTTGTTTACAAGGGGTCCAAACCGGATCGGTTCAATTTTGGTCAGATCTCATTTTTTTCGGGGCTGTTCGTAGTGGATCCGGTCCACCCGTTTACACGAGGTCGAACTGGGATCAGATCCTGCCGGGAACACTGTCATAAAACTGGTTCGTGTAATAGATTTTTAGCCAATCGGATCCAGGTGGTCTCGTGTAAACACAAGGTCGGATCCGCTTGGATCTGATCCCGTGTAAACATGGCCCCTAATTACAGATTCTCGCACAGCACTTCCAAAATTTTAGATCAATTTAAATAATAGATCTAAGAACGGCTGCTTTTCTAAACTTGGCGAGGGTGGGCGAAAGAAAATGATGTTAGGGAGTAGGAAGGGGAAGTTTTTTGAAAGTATTATAGGAGAAGAATATAAAAAAAAGATATAATGAAGTACGACCGACAAAGTTACTCATTACTCGTAACAACAATTTGCAAACGCGATGGCAGACTTTTTGCTAGAAATAGGAACATTCTCTATTCTCAGAATCTTTTTCAACAATTTTTTCACTATAAACCGATTTATTCGCCAACTACACAAAATGATGTGACTTTAAGACCAACGTTTACTTACTTTTCAGTTTGTCGTAAAAAACTCGCAATAATCCTCGTGTGTGGGGCATTTCTGCCTTAGAACAGGAAAAGTATGTCAAACAGTAGGTTTATGGAAACATATGCTAGAAAACTGTTTTTAAAGTGACATCCTTGTGTCGGTGAAAGTTTATCTTGTGAAAGCATAAGTTTGCAAATTTATGAGTTTGCCAGCTCACGTTGCCAAACGTTTGGGGCCTGAAGCTCACGACAAAACATTTGGCGTGATTTTCTGGGCCGTGATTGAAAGCCAACCATCCAGTTATAACAAGACGCTGCGATGAGCGTTTAGTCGCTGTGGCTTTGAAATTAGTGTACAATTAAAAATTGACCACCCAGATATATAAATTGAATCAATAGAGTTACACTTTAGTGTTACACTGAGACTATCCAGGGTGTTATCCACAAGAAAGCATTTAACTTTGGTTTGACGCTAACCCATATTCTTACACTAGTTAAAACGACTGGAACGGGTTTTTCAAGATTTGTATCTGTACGTATGTATCTTCGCGAGTACATCAAATGCGACATACTCCGCGTGTCAATGTGTCCGGAATGTCTCGGCTTTTTGTACATTACTATATTAGCTGCAAAATAGGTTTTCGTGGTAGCTAGCGATATAACCAACTGCAAGACAGTAAAGTTATCAGACTTTATTAGGGAGATCGGAAAGCAATGCGAAGAGACAGTTGAGTGGGCAATGTAAGAGAAGATACAAACTATGACAGTATGACTTAAAGCTAAGAAGTACTTTAAATAACCAAAACATATAGAATGTTGGTATTTTGTTGGAGTTTTTATACCTGTAGTTGTATCTCAAGTTATATTGCAGGGACTGTTTGCAGATCTCGTCAGCTACGTAAGTGGTATTAAGACTAGACTGGTTAAAAGTTGTTAAAAGAAAAAAGAGCGGAAACCACTGATGTTATATAGAGATCAGGCGGAAACACTAATCTGATCGACCTAAACCATTTCGCCCACTTTTCAACTTTCTTCTGTCGCTTTGTTTTACGGTTAGGTATTTGTTAGGATTAGGATTATAGTAAATGTTTAGGATTACAGTTTCGTTTGGTTAGTATACCAAAGTTTCGGACACGAAAGCCAATTGTTGGCTGACCTGGTTTAGGCCAATGAGATCTAGTGCCTAGCGGTTTAGGTGGCCAGTAATAACAAAGGTGAGGGTAGACTTTTAAACATGCGTTTATTAACATTTACTGTAAATGAAATATTTCAACTTCCAAGCGGATTTTACCATTTTTTTTTCGTGGTGAAATTGGCATCGTGGGATTACTGCGACCAAGTCAACGCGTTGCTGTTTATGAAAAAAACATTGGCAGTAAACGTCCAATAACTGTGGTGTGCATATGTGGTTATGTTGATTATTTCATTTATTTGATCACACGAGATCTCAAATGACAGAATATGACTCTTCCTAGTCATAAATAAACAACCTATCACCAAACCCTAGAAATTACAAACCTTTTATATTCTTTATATCTTCTTTATAAAGGTGAATACCACTTCAGTAGTGTATCTAAGGCATGGCAGCTATGGCACGTGCCCTGGGCGCCACTCGAAGGGGGGCACCACTGAGCAGTTTCTATTAAAGTCACACAAGCCATCCTTGGATAGTGAAAATAGAATTTTATTCAGATGTATGACCTGTCTTTGATTTTCGTGGGTGAGAAGCACTAGGATGGCCATAATTCGTTAATTAAACGATTAACGAGCTTGACTTGCATTTTTGAGCTGATGTTACGGTAAAGTTATTTAAAAGATGGGTATCAGATGTTTGGACAGGGGCGCAATTTCAGTGCTTACCATTTTCCGTAGATACGCCACTATACCAGTTGCTATTGTGTACCACCAAGTTTGTTCATTTACACTTCGTTGACCTTTCTTGAGTGATGTTATGCTGTATGTATATGTAAGTAAAATTTGTTGACTTTTTAGCAGAGATCTTAATTTAAATATGGAATACAAAAGGTTGTGCTGTTCTCAGATTGACTGCTCCTTCAATCCATGTGGCAAAAAGGTTGTCACAGGACCATTCTTTTCAAACTCCCTGAGCCAGGGGTTGAGGTGTCACAAACAAAGGGGATTTTTGAGTCCTTTACTCTTGAAATTCAAATTAAAGCTAGACCTTGAAAAATCAAAACACCTCTTCTTGAAATTCCAGGTTTTTTTGACAGGGAGTTCGGATAAAAATTGGAATTTTTTTTTGCACAACCAATCTCTTGAAATTCAAAGAACAAAAAGGTTTTTATAATTTTGAATGAACTTTGAATTACAATTGGGAGAAAGTCTTTGGTAATTTCAACAAACATCGTGGCCATGAAGTATTTAATAAAGCACACCGCCTATAGTTGGCTGCAGCAACTGAGTCGGCGGCTGAAGTCGTACTTACTTAAATTGCTTATTCGGGAATTCCAGAGGCAATAGCATTGTTACAGGGCCCACCATCGCATCGTGACAAGTAAAGTTCCCAAAATTTTGTACATTTGTAATTTATGTAACGGGAAAACACGCTGAAACTTGACAAAATTCACTATCACATGCATAATGCGGCGGCCATCTTGATAACATGAGCCTGCTATAGCATTTCTGCTTACATGGATTATTACATATTTTGAAGATCGAAAACCAAACACGAAAAACCGAAGCCCATTTCTTGAGTCGTTGTCGACATCGTAATTAAAACTAGAGAGAGATGTTTTACGTCATGTGGTATAGTCGTACAATGTTGACCCATAGCGTTCGTTTTATGTGGCCTCACTTGACTTGTCGAGACTAGTTAACAGCACATACGTTAGTCACGAACCAGGCTTAGTAACCTTCACTCTACCATCTGAGTCAGTGTGGATAAATGGTTAGATCATCTCACCGGAAATCAGAAGGTTGCAGCTTCAGAAGCATGCGCATTTACGAAGTAGAGGGGGAATCGAACCTTAATTTATGTGTGCTATGAGTAGCCCATTGGCCGTCATTGTAATGGGCTAATTGGAAGCGAACAGGGATGCTGCAGGGGCAAAGAACAGTGGTAACTATTGCCATGGATTTAACAAAGGCAGTTGATTTGATACCACATAATCTTTTCTAGTAAAACTTTCCGCTTATGGACTATCAAACGAAAGTTTAACACTTTTGCAGAGTTATCTTCAAGACAGGTATCAGCGTGTCGAAATTGAGGATATTACATCCGATAAAGTTTCTGTGAATAGGGGGGTACCGCAAGCTTCAGTGCTGGGGTCACTACTGTTTAATATTTTCCTCAACGACCTCTTTTAATTTTATAAAATCGGCTAAGTTGTCTAATTATGCTGATGACAACCAACTATACACTAGCGACTTAGATCCTGCAGTTGTAGAGGAAACCATTAACCAAGAGTTGACTGTCGCGTGCGAGTAGTTCTCCAATAACAGTCTGATTCTGAACCCGGACAACTGTAAAGCTATGACTGTTTCAAATCACCCCCGTGCAAATGATTTAATGCGGCACCCATCTTGATAACATGAACCAATTACAAACGTTAGCAGCCTTGACCTCCTGGGTATAGTTACTGAAAAATCTTTGTACTTCAGAGAACACAATTCAAAGATTGCTGAGAAAGTGGGCAAGCAATTAGACGTCATAAGCAGGTTTAAGAAAATTCTTCCACGCTCCGTAAAGCTGTGCCTGTACAAGGCGTTCATCTGTCCTTATTTTAGTTATTGCTCTTCTGTTTGGAATAACTGTCTACAGGCAGATAGCAACAAACTGGACAAGCTAAATGAGAGAGCCTTGAGATACGTTAGCGATATATACGAGTTAGCTGATTGTCATGGCGGCTCATTAGTAAATCAGCGTAAACAGGACATCTTAAGTGTTGTATTTAAAGCTTTAAATAATAAATTACCATTATATATTAAAAACATGTTTAAGATGAGAGAAAACATTAAAAATCTCAGGGGTGCGAACAAGTTTGTGTTACCACGTTTTAACACAACACGTTACGACCTGAGGTCTACTGTTTACAAAGCAAGTAAGATGTGGAATGAGTTACTGGACCACTTTAGGAATATCAGGACATGGGAGAACGTCAAAGCTACAGTGAAAGATTTAATAATAGATTAAAACTTATGTATACTTAGATAGTTTATTGATTGTACATTTGCTATTTATACGTTGTAATTTTGAATTTTAATTTTCTCGAGATATTAGCATGTATTTGACTGAGGCGTAATCAACTTCATATAATCGAGATTAAATAAAGTTACCTTACTTTACCCCAAAGTGACTGAAATGGTATACGTCTGGCTATAATAGAGCTATGTGGGTCAAGCCTAGAACATTTATTCCGACGGTTTTTATATATTTAACTTCAAAATATCTTGCGAAATATTTTGTACTGTTTGTGTAATATTTTTATTAGGCTAAATTTCTAGTATTCGTGTCAAATTGTAAATTGTCTATGAAACAATGACCAATATACAATTTTAGAGATTACAAGATGAAATTAATTCCGAAAGAACGTTATACTTAACATGAAATTCAAATACACAGGAATGGACAGCAAAAAATAGTAGTATTTCGACTGTTTCATGATCATTGTCGAAGCTTTGCCCCTGAAACTCTGGGCAATAAAATGAAAAAAACTGAAGAAAATTTGATCGAAAATTGATTGAGTTGTCAACAAATTTATGTAAAATTTGGACCAGCTGCAAAATTTTTTTTGCAAAAAAAAAATTTCCAAATTCAGGAGAATTTCAACGATACCCACAATCAAATTAGTTTCGCGACGTATTTGCTCGTCGTGGCCCTCATTTGATCGTTTTGATAGCTGAAAACGTTGCTCTGCAAGTGTTCTTTAACAAGTCTTATCCCGCAACCGTGCGGATAACGTGGAAAACGTGGGCTCAGCGACCCTTACGACCGCTATGATCGTAGTTAAATCTATCAATGAGATGAACATATTCTGTATCAGAGATCAGTTCAGCCATCAGTCTTTGCGGAAAGTTGCGAAGTTGGTAATGGCTTTTGAGTTCAACTGTACAGCAGAGTATCGCTGTATTATTAAGGAGTATTAAGCATAACACTTGGTCACATGGAATGGAATTTACATTAGATGAACGAAACGTTTTCAGAAACGTCCTTCGTAGCTAAGTTGGCAGATTACTGCAATAGATTCGCAGGCACGCAGGTTCAATTCCTAGCCGGAGACCTTAGAGTTGCATTTTTCATAACTGATCCCAGTTGGGTCTTATAAATTATACCATTCTGACACTCAAAAATTTCGCCCTGAGGATTCATTCGACGATGGTATGATGACATTTAAAAGGACAATTTAAATGTTTAATATATTCTCCCACAATAAAATGTCTGCGTCAGGCTAAAACTCTAAACGTACTGGTATCAAATAAGGCTATTTTGTAAGAAATTTCTACCAAGCAAATTGAGTTTTCTCGCTAATGGATAATTATTACCATTTATCAGATCATTAATCACTCGGTCCCATCTGCTTAATATGTCATGTACTGTTGTTTATTATCGATGCGTGCAGATGTTTCGACGGTCTTAAACTAAGTTTGTGTGAATTTAACTGGATTTTATCTGAGTGCTAAAAGACATTTAAATATACGAAGACAACCCCCGATGCTGAAACTTTATCTGTCATACTGATCTCCTTCGCATTTTCCCCAAGAAAATACATTATTTATTTCTTAAACAAGCAGATGTTTCCAACGGGCTACCAAAATAATGAATAATTTTGTTTATATTATCGCTTGGCCATTTTTTGCCTCAGTTGATTCGTTGCTTTCAAAAACAGGTTTTCTCTCCGGAAAGCGAGTGTGCCTATCTGTATAAAAATAGAGCGCTGCGTCGGCAGTATTGAACGGATTGTTGATAAGCAGATAGGTGGGAAACTGCCGAAACTTGAAGGTGTAGAGAAATTGAGGTTTCAAGCGAAGGCCCTTTGTCGGAGTGAAACGTACTTTTGGTTGTCTGTGCTTATTTATATGTCTTCGGTATGCCGAAACTAATTATGAAGATAAATTGACTCGCGTGTAAGACTGCTTAACCCTCTGATAGCAATTATATGTGCCTTATACTGCAAGACGAAAACGACAAAACGCGAACAGTTTTTAGCAAATTAAAAAGATTTTTTCGGATCTATTTTAAGTGAATTCAAGAAAAAATTAACGCCATTTTTTGTCATCTTAATTGCGATTCCGTTGTGTCTACATAATTTTTTTATCAGGCAGAATTTTCCAGGGCGACTGGTCCCCAGTCCCAATAATAATTATATTTGTTTTTAACATTTATTGCACTTATCAGTTGGGAAAAGATGAAGGTTGGGTTGTAAAATTTCCTGTTAAAATATGTACTTCAAGGCAGTTGTACTTTGTTAACCGCTCCGCGATGTGAACTGCACATTTATGAAAGACAAAATTCCCCAGATGTTTAAAGAATTGGATAGATTTTAGATTAAAAAGTTACCTAAATATATAGAGACATTTCAACAGCAGGAGAAAGGAACAGGAAAACTGACAGTGTTACTATGGTATAGTGTCTCGGTGTGTGTGGTATCATGAAGGGCATTCGCAAGCCGAGTTTTGAATGATCATGCGTAATGATTCCTGCTTGTATCTCTAATTATTAAAACTTGGAGCACTGGATAATATATTCCCAAAGTGTTGATTGGCTTAGTGGCCATTAGATCTCCGCCGTTATGCTATGCCCTTCAACTGGAGCGGAATTTTAATCAGCTCGAATTATTCTGGTCGTTTTTTTTCAAAATAAAAGCAAAATATAGTAATATTTGGGGGTAAGTTTTAATAAAACAATTATTCCACTTGTCTTGGTTGGGTACGAGATAATTATAGCAAACTCTGTTTTATTGTGGAAACTCTGTCATATATATCTGAACCTAGTAGACTCGTCTAATTCGACATATGTAGCACAGGCATTGTAATCCTAGATTAATTGTAGCATGCCAGTTGTGTCTCCAAGAACAGCCTAGACTTTACGTACTCTATGTCATCTTTGTTCTTCTTTGCTGTCAGTTTTGAACGAAACTTGCAATTTGCGATATGATTGTTTCCTGTTTTTAATAATTTTCAAATTCCCAGGTCATCGACAGAAATCCAACCGTAAAACAAAAACATATTTTCAAATGTCATTTGAAATACCTCACTATAAATTGATATACATTGTTGCCTATAAAATGTCAGAATACCTTATATTTTGTTATATTTTGATAGGAAATCGTTGATAAGGCGGAACAGGTCCACGAAAGTTACGTCTACGACAATGATATGGAGGTAACTATAAACTTTCCAATATTTGTGTATATTTTTTAAGGTACTGGTATGTTTTTTTAACGATAATAAATATTCAAGACAGGGAACTGATCTCGTTTGAAATTTTGCGCTCGCTAATACACGTATCACGAATCCCGCTAAAAGCAAGATTTTGAGGTACTTTCCTGCACGAATGTGCGTGGTTCTCGCGTGATTTTGATCGGAGTATTATTCCTATCAAAATCGTGCGAGAACCACGCGCATTGGCGCAGGAAGGTGAGGTAGAATATTGCTTTTTGCGGGATTCACGATACGTGTATGGGTCGATCCTCTGTTTTTGCCTCAGTGAAATGATTACATGAAGCCATATACCTCTTTTTATCTAGCCTTTCCGTTACATGGATATGAAGAATTACAAGAGTTCAGAATACAACCTAACGTTCGCCTCAGCGTTCAAGAGAAACGTTACTTTTAAAGAAAGTGGCATTCAAGTGCCCACTGATATTTATAATCAAGGTAGAATTAATTGAACAGGCACTATATTACGAAAGGGTTAGGCCGAGCATAGTTGCAAACCTGAAGATAGAACATGTTTATTCGTATTGTAGTTGTTGTTTGTACTCGAATTGGCTAATTCTCTGGCGTAAAGTAAAGACGTATGTTGGAATGATCAAGAGAAAGACGTAGAGCCTACCCCTACGGATAGGCGTTCATAGGGGTAATTTTGTTGACACATTTGTTTGCATTACCACCTCTATCGGATCGGTTCCACTACGCCGCTAGTGAGAAACCCCAGCAGTCGGCCAAATCAGTCAAACAACTGTGCGTCGGCAGGGAAGACCGGAATCTTTTCGTAAACATGAAGTGAAGAACTACTGTACAGTTCACCAACTGGTCATTAAAACATTCTATATTTGTTAGTATAAATTACAACTTGTGAAGATGACAATCTACGCATGCGTTGCGAAGCCATATTAACTCCCTACTTTAAGAAGCCACCTTAAGCAAATTTAGCCCAGCGACCAATTAAATTCCATTTTGCTTGAAACTAACGTATTGAATTATAATTGATATGTTGCAGCACCCGAGATCTTGAATACGATTAAATGGAGCCAGTCCTTAGATGAGATCTTCATTAACAACCGGAGGAAAGACCCCAATCTTAAGTGGCAATATTTTGGCAGTCAAACAGGTGTCTTTCGATCATACCCAGGTGACTGTTCTGACAGCTTGTAGCACGCGTAATTTTATTTTGAAGATTAAGGATTCGAAGATTAATTTGTGGACCTTCAGCCCTTCCTTCTTCCCAAAGTAACCCTCTACGAGGGACGCTTTTAACGATTAAAATTAATTGTACACTTTAGTGGTTCTATATTATCCTTTCATTAGAGCTCAGATGATTAGTTTGTAAGGGACAGCTGTTTAATATCCAGTTCGTTAAAAAATGCCTACGACCGGCAATTGTTAGGTTCTTTCAAGTTCTCGCAGGCTGTAACTCGTCGTAAGAAGGCACGCATTTGCTTAGCAGAATTATTTTTGCGTGCCTTTCACCTCCTGCAGGGAGACATTCAGCTAAGAGCCGTCTACGTTAGTTTATTCTCCAATTTATTTCAACAACCACGTATTTGGTGGACAAAATGAGCTAACTGAATCCTTGCGCCATAGTTGCAGTTGGTAAATAAAAATAACGGCTGTGTTTAAATGTTGTGTGTTCGTTTATATTTCGAAAAATGTATTCGCAAGGTGCAAGGTCAGTGGCAATGAGTTTCACTATGGCTTGGCGAGATGTCTCTTTTGTATTTGTTTACATGAAATGTCGTGCACACTGGTAGCACTACACTGTTAACAGCACGATGTCAGCCATCTTTTTACGATTGGCCCATCTCCAGGCCTGTGCGGGTTTGGGCAGATAGCATGTTTGTGTGTTATTTAACCAAGGCCAAGATAGATTTTCTTTAAACATTTCAAGCAACCTATTTTTGCTTTTTTGGTTATGGGTAAAGTGCGTACTTTCATCTATAAGACGTCGCGTGCAATATTACGCTAGAAAGAACAACTGATAAAGTTTGTTTGATGTTAACGTTCCGCTACGACGGTCGTGGCTTTGATCGTGAATGGTGTTCTTGGTCAATGTCTCATCTCGATCCTGAAATATTAAGGTTTTTTTAAAAGCCTAAATTAGATACCATGTGACGTCATTTATTCTACTAGCACTGAACAAAATTTTTTAAGAATTGCAATATTTCAATGATATTAAAATTGTAAAACTAACAGCAAGTTTGTGTAGTTTGGCGTCGGTTTTTCAAAAATTTGACCAAAAGCCAGAACCAGTCCACAGCTTAAGAAAATAAAGGATATACCTTTTTATGTCATCGAGTGTAAATGGCTAATATTCACTGAATATGTAGACATTGCCTTTCAAAAGTCTGAATGATCGTAATTTGAAATAAAGTGACAGAAACGGGGATTTACGTATTTTTTTATCGTACACATGCCAGGCACTAAAGCTTTCTGTTGGCTACTTGTAGATATTTCCCAATTTTTTATGAGTTTTAATTTGTTGGTGTGGATTAAATGACATCTAAGCTACCTACATTGCGTGTTACACAACCTATATATCTCTGGGCGAGATGAGGTATTGAAACGTTAAGAACGCCATTCTTTCCCCCGTAAATAAGATCAAAATAGGGAAGCTGAAATATTCGCCATTGTGGTGCTTTAAATACTGAACATTGGTTTGAAATTTATGGTTTTGTTGCTGTTAATAACGACAGATTACACCATTGACTGGCTATTTGTTCGATTCAGTTAACCGTCTGTCATTTTAGCGATCGGTAATTTACTGCGAGATCGAATATAGTTATTTGTGGCGTGCAAAGAAAACATTTGTCGATTGGAAATCTAATAAGCATGCAGGTATTTCAAAAATATTTCACGTGTACAGAATTATCGCTATCGTACTGTTGTTAGACGACTAGAGGACGTTTGTAAAGCTCGTTCTCTCAGAAAAACGATTTCTGAGCCCTAGACGGGAATCGAACCCGCAACCTTCTGATGACCGGTGAGACGCTCTAACCATTGAGCTATCACGACTGAGATGGTGAGCTAGGATGCAGGTTCTCCGTAGCTCACCAACTGAGTCGTGGTAGCTCAATGGTTAGAGCGTCTCAGCGGTCATCGGAGGGTTGCGGGTTCGATTCCCGTGTAAGTCTCAGAAATCATTTTTCTGAGAGAACGAGCTTGACGAACGCCCTCTAGTCGTCTGACATTAACCAAGCTTCCACATGAACAAACTTTCTGTTCAGCATTAAGTAGTACCGTTATTGTCGAGATGACGATTATCTGACTAATGCAGGCTTTCTTCTGCTTTTTTTCTTAGCGAAAAAATGGAATTTGGGTCCAAAAGGTGTTGATCTATATGACGCAAGAAAGCGACCATGGTGAGAATTAATTTGAGTTAAATCTTTCCTGATAACTTTCTAAACATTTTATTAATGTAATTTTATCACTAAAATAAATGACTCGAAGCTGAATTTGAGGAAAAGCGGAAGAAAAAAGTTTAGCGACTTGTTTGCGAATCTGAAGAGAGTGTTGACCGGTAAATGGGAGAGTAAAGAAAATAATGCGTTTAGGTACCGAGGTCGTCGTAGAAGCTGGGCAAAAAATTTTATCCAAAAAATTGCGAAGACAATTATCTAAGAACTTGATAGGATAACCATTCTGAATCACAATACTTTTAAATTTCTTTAGTTCTTCATGAAAGATGGTATAAGAAGAACAGAGATTAAAATAACGAAAAAACAAAGTTAAAATTAAGCCTTTGTTATATATGAGTGGAATAAAACTCTCAAAATTTGTAAACAGTCCAGTAAAAGTCGGTTTACGATAAACAGAAGAAGAAAATTTACCATCGGAGCGTTTGATTTGGATGTCGAGGGAGGAAAGAGAGTTATCTTTTTCAAGTTCATCTGTAAATTGGATATTCGAATGTTTACAATTTAGATAATGCAAGAAAAGCAAAATATGATCGCGAGATCGAAATAAAATAAAGGAGTCGTCAACATAGGGTTGAAAAATGTTGGCGAAAAGGGGACCTAGAGGGGAACCCATAGCAACACCATCCACTTGTTCGTAAAATTTTCCGTTAAATGTAAAGTGACAATTTTTGACAGTTAAATTTAGTAGCTCTGTAAATTCTTCGCAAAATAGTAAAATTTTGAAAATGAGTATTGTTATAGAAAAGTTGGTTAAGGATAATTTCAATGGTTTCATCCAACGGTATGTTTGTAAAAAGTGCATTAATATCAAAACTAGCCATGGTGACATTATTATTATCAAAACTCAGCTGAAATAAATCTTGTAGAAATGAAAATGAATCAGTGATTGTGTATGGACTAAAGGAAATAGGGCGAAGAAGAGGAACAAGAAATTTAGCGAGATTATGAGAGTGGGTGCCAGTAGAAGAAAGTATAGGCCAAAGTGGAATATTTAACTTTAATCCATATAGGACGCCGTGTCGAGAACCGGTTGGTGCTAATGATCTAAAAAGTTCCTCATCGATGATGTCCGAGTTCTTCAAATCACGTAGAAAGGCTCTGACTTTATTTTCTCGTTTCAAGGTGGTCTTGATGGGGTCATCATGGATCGGACCAAATTTTGAGGAGTCACTGAGTATAGTGGCCATTTTGTTCCAGTAGTCAATTCGATCGATGACAACGACGCCATTGCCTTTGTCGGATTTAATGATAAAAACAGAGTCGTCGTTTCGAAGACATTTTAGCATTTTAAATTCTTCGTCTGAGTAAATGAAAGAAGGTGGGCGTATAGTTACGGACCCCTGAAAGCGCTATATCTTTTAATTTAGTTTTAATGAAATCCTTGTCACAACCAGATTCGGGGGAGATAGTCCCCTGTATTTGTTGGTGGAGAAGTTCAAACGGGATTAAGAAGTGACAGTAGTTTAAGGTTTTAGGAGGACGCCTCAAAATTTGGTCGGATCCATGATGACCCCATCAAGACCACCTTGAAACGAGAAAATAAAGTCAGAGCCTTTCTACGTGATTTGAAGAACTCGGACATCATCGATGAGGAACTTTTTAGATCATTAGCACCAACCGGTTCTCGACATGGCGTCCTATATGGATTACAGTTAAATATTCCACTTTGGCCTATACTTTCTTCTACTGGCACCCACTCTCATTATCTCGCTAACTTTCTTGTTCCTCTACTTCGCCCTATTTCCTTTAGTCCATACACAATCACTGATTCATTTTCATTTCTACAAGATTTACAGTAGTGTGCAAAAGTCTTAGGCCACCATTTTAATAAGCTGAAATAAATAAGATTAACAACATGTACCAATTAAAATTACTATTGAAATGGTTTATTAGTTAGACAAAACACGCAACATTACAATTCCCATGCACGACAAATAAATTATATGAAGATATATCAGCATTTGGTACTCATCATCAGTGCTTTGTATGGCCTCCTTTGGACTTGATAACCGCTGCAATTCGTTTTGGCAAACTGTCCTGCAATTTTTGCACAAAAATCTTGTGGTATATTATTCCATGCTTCTTTCAGAACTTGCCATAGTTGGTCTGTTGATGTGGGCTGTTTCTTG
>JBAHVQ010000040.1:315401-326427 GCA_036872915.1 Nanipora kamurai
TAAACCGCGATTTCCATTTAGATCATGCCTAAAAGTTCTTAAGCACAACGTTTTAAACATGCACGTGCGAACCTTGAAAGTGAGAACCTTTTAATGAAAATACATCCACATCTATATAATTAATGTCAAATTATTAGTTATATCTTACCCTTGTCTCGCTTTTCCGTATCATTTTGAAGCTCTGTACATAAAACAATATCTTCTGCGGTGATTTAGAAGCAGATAATGCTTTGAAAGAATAGAATTGATCGCGCTCGTGTGCACTAGAGTGTTCACAACATCCGGCGATAGTGTTTCATTTCCTCGTCCCAGGCCTCCGCTCGGTAAAATTCAAGATGGCGGACAATGTGCAATTCCTGTTATTAACCGCTAGTATCATGTCGGCCATATTTGGCCTCAGTTTTTACGTAGCTGATAGACTGGAGTTCTCTCTCATATATGTAACTCACTGTGGCTATAAAATAAAACATATTCCGAAGAATAATGTCATCTTGAAAACTCAAGGTATGAGTCAATACAAAATTTCTTGGGAATATGTTTTTTCTCCGGAATATGTTTTTTCTTCGGAATATGTTTTTTCTTCGGAATATGTTTTATTTTATACTGTGGCTATCTCGTACCCAGACTCCACGCGCATTTCAAGGGACGACGCGATGCGATCGGTGATCCCGAAATCGCAGTTTTTGGACGCAAATAAACTTTTAAAAACATTGTTTAACACCAGATCACTTTTCTTTCTTTTCTGGAAAAACCGGGAGATTTCAAATCTGTGTCAGGAGACCGTGAGAAAAGGGAAACAACCGGGGGTCTCCCGCCGAAACCGGGAGAGTTGACAGGTTTGCGAATTGACAAAAAAAATGTCCAAAAATCATCGACAATCTAAATTATACGAGGTATCGTTTATCATGATGACTTTCTTGCTACAACAATTGTTTGTCGTACTGGTTTTAGCCTTCGTGAGCGCAAGGAAAGTGAGCATTCCTTGCGGAACTTATCTAAAGTGATTCCATCTCATCCGACATCCTTTGACACTTTGTCTGTCAATGCCGTAACACTGTCTCATTGAACTATTTGCCTTCCTATTACAAATTATTCATTGGAAATGAATCGTTGGCGGTTGTTAAATTGGTTATTTCAGCGACAAAGTGGAAGAAGTGTGTCTACTTCCTGTCCATTTAGGTGCTCAGTAACCTATGGAGACTTTAGTATTTGACTCTGGCTGACGCCAGACGATTTTACTCGTCAAGGGGAAAGTCCTCGGACAGGAAAGAGTTAATTGACTGACTTGAAGTTAATGCGCTTCGTCAGCAAAAGTAAAGTCTGAAAATATAAAAATTAGAGTGCTGCGTCGGTAGTATTTATTATTCACGTTTTACTCCGACAAAGGGCCTTCGCTTGAAACGTCCGGAAGTTTCCCAAAATGTTGAAGTCTGAACAGTTGGGTCCAACACGCTGAACAGATCCGAAATCTATTTAGATTGAATGCTGAACACGAATTTTGTCGATGTGGGAGCCTCGAGTATGTCAGATGGCCAGTGAAGGTTCGTCGAGCTTGTAATCTCAGTAAAACGATTTCTGAGCTCGAGACGGGAGTCGAACCCGCTCGTCAAATAGCCACAAATTTATATTAAAAATTGGTCAGAAGATGGAGAAAAAGCTAAAACTTTAACTCCAGCTACACAGGTTAACTTTCAATTTAAGTAAACACTCTTTCACTGTTTATTATTATTCTTGGAATTTTCTGAAACTCTGAATCGGTCTCTCGGTCCAATTATAATAACTGCTCTGCTAAGTGCAGAACTAGCATTAAATATAAATAGATTTTCCTATATTCTCGCAAGATACCCCCGTGGCGCAATGGATCAGCGCGTTGGACTTCTACTACAAGTAGCAATTCAAAGGTTGTGGGTTCGAGTCCCATCGGGGGTGTCATTTTTGTACGATTTGCATCTATCCTTATTAAACCGCTTACTTTCGGTCTTAACCATTCTCTATTTCTTTTAAGGCATTTTTCGATTTCATCCTTGCTCAAATATTATCCTATTTTGTCCACAAGTAAGACATTTTCCTTCATTCAGTTAAGCGAAACATGATTACGAACGTTTGTCGATACGTGGCGAAGTTGAGTTCAATCGATCCCCATAGCAACAGTTTAGATTTTATGCGAAGGATCTAAAATGGCTCACAAGTATGATCTTTTACTTGTAAATACAGAACGAGAAGGAAGGAAAAAACACAGGCCATGGTAGGTTTATCCTTCTCATCTTTAATGTGTTTTTCAGACAACAACTTTTTATCTAATAAACTACGAAATGTCGAAGTAGCATAATTTGCAACGGCTGATACCACGGCAACTAGTACATATAGTTCAGAAATGAGTTCAGTAAACTTTGAGATATTATTAATTAAAAAGGTCTGAGCTCAAGCTGGAAATATCAGAGATGCCTGTGCTTGAGTAAGAAATGAGTAGATGTGATTTTGCTGCCAATTTAAGGTACAAAGAAAGGCTGAAAACAAAATACATCGACCCAAAGAAACGCAAACAGTGCTCTGGAACACTAGTGGGATCTTCTTGGACTTTCATCAAAAAAGGTTTGGACGATTTTCGAGATGGCCTGCCACCCGACGTTTCCAGTGAAGAAATGATCTTGAGAGTGAGTATAATTATGCCCTCGGACCGGATAGTTTTTGCACTAAGATTATTTGTGGAGGTACTGCAGTCTATAGAACATCTCATTGAACTCAATTAACTTGAATAGACCACTTGCACTCATATGCTAATCAACAACCTGGAGGACAACTTCGCAGTTCTGACGTTCAACAGATCGAATAATTTATGGAAATTCGTTTGTTTGCGAGCATTTTCCTCCAATGGGGAATAGGTGCAAGAGAATAGAGTTACTGACTTTCTCGTCTTGCCTCATTATCTGAGCAAGTGACATACAGTACAGTCCAGCAGAATGACTATTTTACAATGAAAAAATTGGGGAGAATTAGCTGGTTAATCCACTAAATTTTGTGTCTTTACAAAGGGCTACAAAGGAGTGATACCAAATTATGTTAGCACCTCAACTGTTAATCAAACCAACAGCAAAACAGAACCACAAAAAAGATTTACAAAAGAAGAAGTTGTGTTTTTAAAGTAAGTTTCTGCTGTACAACCACCTTTCCAGCTTTCAGGAATCTGAAGCCCATGTTAACAAGTGAAATAATCCTAAAAAGTGTAAGGTATATTTCTAATCTCACAGTACATGTAATGCAATCTGAACAAGCACATTACTAAATGCTGAACACTAATCTGGTTCATGTGGGAGCTTGGTATATGCATATATTAGAGGACCAATGAACGTTCTTCTGAAGCTCATATCCTCAGAAAACAATTTCTGAGCCCTAAGTGGGAATCGAACCCACAACCTTCTGATGACTGGTGAGATACTCTAACCATTGAGCTATCAAGACTCAGATAGTGAGCTAAGATGCAAGTTTATCATATGTACTGCCTAAGTGGAAGTCACAACATGACAATAGCTTCTGCTTAGGCAGTATGGTACATATGGCAAACCTTGCACCTTAGCTCACAGTATACTGTAGTACTGTATACAGATACACAGATGAAGAGTATTTTGCTAGTGATTCAGACTTTACCCTACTGTAATTTAATACTTTCATGATTATGATAGAATGGATAGATAGATAGAATAGAACATATACCTGTAGAACAAAATTAAACCATGCATAATCTACTTAATCATTCTGTGTTAGAACACTACCCATGCAACAGCAAAGGCGTGACAATGTTGATGATATTGAAATGAGTCTTCTTCAACATCAACTGGCCTTGTTTCCCCATCTTGAAGATTCTGTACCTCCTGAGGTGAGTTCCCATCAGTACAATCATATCTTTAACCTTTCTTGTAAACGTTATGCTTAGCCTTAACTTTGATGCTCAGCCTTAAGTGAATTTAGATATACTGTACAATGGAAACCCTGAGCTTCAACAATAGTTTGAAAAGGGCACTCAGGGAATTATTGGGAATTATTGATTCAAAAGTGAAAAGAGAACTCAAAAACAAGGACTAAAATACAAAAAGCTGCACAATTTAATTGAAGGACAATAGCTTACTGTTGGTTTATTTACATTCATTAATTTTATTCTGGACAGCAGCACTCTACAGTGGCAGATGCCAGATGCAATAGTAACTGTATACAGTTAGTAATTTTGCTACTGAAGTTATTTAGTATTAAGTCTAATCAAAAATTTGAGCCCTTGGTAGTACTATCATTATTAATATGAATCCTGGTGCATATTGAATACAAACTACAGCACTAATTTACCACTGTACAGTAAGTTTCCAAATATGTGATACAAACCAATAAGTGCCAGCTTCAGAAGATTCTACTGTATATACTGTGTCAAACTGGTCAAAGACCGTGAACCTATCTATTAGTAAATTACTGAACAAGGCATTTCCTAGTCAAGAGTACATGTACTGTAGGTACCTTCTTCATTAACACTAAAATGAGGTGTGGTTTGAAAACTTTCATTATACCATAAATCCAACCCTTATTTTCATGTCAGTTAATGAGACTTTGCACCAACCATAATAATTTCAGAGTTGATGAAAAGGTAACTTGGCAACAACTTTTCACCATTTATGGCATATGTAATGGTTGTATCCTCAAAATAAACAAAATACAATTTCATTGATCCAAAAATTCTAGTATTATTAAATGTAGCATTAACCAACCCCACTAAAAACTTTCATTACCAGCGGCTGAAAAATATTTCTTTTCCCTGAGTTTAGCCTAGATTTTCCCTGGATTTGATTTAAATCTTGCTTACAAAATGTTGTACTGCATTTTAATCAAAAGGTCTAGCCTATTTACAAGAATTTTTGTTATAGAAATGTACTCAGTCTGAATCTTATGCTAAATATCTGTCCTGTAGATAAATCACAATTAATTTGTACACTAGCTGTGAATATTAACTAAGACCAGGCTGCTGCTAACCTACTACAGAACCATTTTATTGATAAGTCCTTGGATGGTACAAACTCAGGGATACAGAACATGTAAAGTGTGGGCTTATATCTGCAGGATATTAACTTAGATATTTTCAGTTACTACAGTAAGTAAGAAACAAATACTAGTAGGCCCAGCCTAGAGCTGGGAGCTGTAAGTGAGAGGTGATTCACAGTATTAGTACTGGTAGTTTATAACTGTACTGCAACAGCAAAATGCATTAGTACTTGACTGTGTACATGTAGTATGAGTCACATTTCCAACTACTTAAATTAGTGAGAAGCAAGGACATTCTTTAGTATTTTACTCTGGCTAATGTCAAATGATTTTACTTTTCACAGGGGTGAGCCCTGGCCATTAAAGGGTTAAATTTCACCATAATAGTACTGTAATTACCATACAAGGTTGCCAATGAAAGCTTGCAAACCCATTTAGTGTTCCAGGAAAACAATGTAGGCAACCTAATGTGTTTTTTAAATTTTAGAAATGACATTATTGATCATGTCATATAAATAAGGTACTGTTAATAGTTGACTTTTCACATGATTATACTAGGTTTTTGAAGATGTGGTTGATGTTTTGGATCCAGAACTGCAGCTTGGCAGTGAAGAAGATACTGAGGTATAATGTGTAGAGTACTACAGTACTGTAACTGTAAAAGTATAATCTGGAAGGTTAAGTAGATTGTGCAACTTATGCAACTTCAACAACCAATGCAACTTCAGATTGGTATCACACTGATGAAATAGACAGATAATTAGTGCAGATAATTACTCAAAAACTTTATTAACAGTTTCATCAAATACATAATCCTACAGTAAGTCATACTGTGTGAAAATCATGCTTCCAAGCAAATTGGTTTGTGTTTGAGAAGTGAAAGAAAGTGATCAAAAGACTTCAGGATCAGTGTTGTTGAAAAGGATTCCCAGCATCAGCAAACTTACATAATCCAGAAAATACAACAGCTGGAACTGGCCACTAGCTGTAGCATCAATGCTTCTTATGGAAAGCCAGCTACTACTGTATACAGCAAAACCTTTGAGAATAGTCTGAATAAAAAAGGATGACATTAATTGAATGAGTACAGTAAACATTAGTTATTTAAGTGTAGTAAAATTAAAATACAGTTATATCAAATAAAATTGATGTGTTGCATGGATATTATAAGTTCTGTTAAGTCTGGTGGTAATCTGTAGGCAATCCTTTATGCATGACACACTTAGAATTTATGGTTGGTAATTAATATTGATTATGACAATTCAACATTGATAGAAAATTTAATGTAGTAAAGATGGCTGTTTCACCTGCCAGTATATATACATGCTGTACACTTTTCAGTATCTGATATTGGTATAGCTCTTGCAAGAGTAGATTTGTTTCACTTCTCCATTCTAAAATACAGTAACTTTTACATTCACCTTCATTGTTTAATTGAAGTCAAACGAATGTTTGACCTCAGTTTCCAGTCAGGGTACAGTACTTCATTCAAAGAAGTATTTTCATCACACAACAGGAATGCTACTAATACAGTGTAGTTAAATGTCCCTACAACTTTTCTGTAGACAATTAAGAAACATAGTGTACTGTATCTTATTTCTTTATTAGACTTTGGAAACTGCAGTTTGATACTGTTAATCTTGGATAAATTTGATATGTCTTGCTGTTCAGAATGTTATACAAATTGAAGGACTCTGCTCCAGATGGAACTCAAACCTGCAACCATCTGAATGCTAGCCAACCACTCTAACCATAGTGCCACAGGGTCTCACACAGTAGAGCAAGCTGGTTACTTTGAATTTGATATTAAACCTGTGACAAGTCAGTCTGTCAAAATAAGTTGCTTGGCTCGGTAAATCTTAGTACACAAAATCTTCAGTCAGATCCTCAATCTCTGTAAATCTCTAGTAACCTTGCTCTGCCATCTGATTTGTGATGGCTCAATGGTTACAGCATCTGGCTAGCATTCGGAAGGTTGCAGTCTCAAAATGCCTATAAAAACATCTTATACTATTTTTACTGCAGGCAAAACCAGTTCAAACATTGCAATTCTAATCTTCAAATATTAAACTATTTTACCTGACATTTACACTGTATGTTGCTACTGTACAAAATCTTAAAAGATATAAGCATACTTAGATGATGCATTCATGCATTTACTTGCACTTGACACTGGTCATATTGGTTTATGTTAGAAAAAACGTTATACCTTGATTGGCAAGTTTCATAACAGATAAATAAAATCATGTACATGACAAAACTAGTGAAAAGAAGGGGTCGGAATGGTATAAATTATACAATTGTAAATGAAAATTATTCTGACAATTCTTCATTTGAGGCCCTTGTTAACTTTGAGCACTTGTATTTTTAAAAGTGTTTATTAAGGAATGAGCACCAAATTTAATGACTTATTCCTACAATTTAATGGGGAAAATCTGAATATCATGACTTCTGAATATTTAGAAAGATTGATGTATCTATCAGGCTACCATGTTTTTGAAGCTACATGTACAGTACATACTCAGCCAAATTGAAACGGTTCAGTATACTTACTGGATTTACTTTGAATTGTGGTATTTGTATTTTTTATTCAAATCCAGTGGCGTCTTATTACTGTATGTTTTGCATAGTCATGAAACATTTAAATTGAATACAAAACTATGTTTTACGAGGTGCTAAAAGATATTATGCCCTCGACACTTGACTTTAAGGTCCTGCCTTTCGTGGTACCCTGGTACTTAAACTGGCACTATTTTATTCCGTCACGTATGTTCATATTTCAATCGTATTGTACAAGAAAGCGCCAGTTCCTGTCCATTTTCCCTGCGCACATCTTTGTGAAAAAAATTCTAAAAATTGAGTTCTCGGCATGTTTTATATTTCAGGATCATCAAGCATTTTGTGAAGGTGACGACCTTAGAAGCCATTCAAAAGACTCCATCCACCAAGAACAGGTGTGATCAGAAGAATAATCTTCACAGTCGTTTTTCTACGACGTAAAAATGTGATTGTTAAAATCAGTTTGTCAGTTAAAATCCATATTAAGATACTGTACTTTCAAAAAGGGACATTGTATGAGTGGTGGTTTCAGATCTGTCTGATACATTATTGGTCGTCTCCAAGATAATGATTTGATTTAAAGAAGCTACAGTTAGAGGGGACCTTGGCGTCTAAGTTAGATGATCACATGTAATTGGGCACCACCATAAGGTCTGCGTTACACAGTGGACTTTTTCATGCAACTTGTGTTGTTGCAAATTAGTCGAAAACGATCAGTTCTGAACTGCACTTTTCAGGACTAAATTCTTCTTTGAACCTCAACTGCCGCAAATTTCGGCCAGTATAAATATGAAAGCATGAGACCAGGGTCGTTACTAAAGTAACACTCCCAAATCTTTAATAATAGTAGCTTTGCAGGAAATTTGTCTAAAGGGAAGTGCTGATTTGTTAGAACAAACTATTTCAAGCCTTGAACAAAGACGGCAAAATTGCTGCATTTTATTTTATTAATCAAGGAGCGATTTTTTCTTAACTGAGGGTACTTTGGTATTACATTGCGGTTGATGGGATAAGGATTTATGTGGAAAACGTTTGTACGCAATCAAAAAACAAAAGAATCATACCTTTCATTTAACTTATGTAGTGCACTCTTCATTTATTCTTCTTGTGAAACTTTTGATACACGCCTGAAATTAAACCTTTAGTCAGTTTTAATCGGGTTTTTATAATCTTTTATAATCACAGATAATAAGGAAAAAAGTAAGATTTTTGAGAAAATCCCCGTAGTTGTGCACGGAGGGTAAGGAGTTTAAGAAAGCTGCAACGTTGACGCTGATGCTGTAAGGGTCAAATTTTACGCCCGTGTAGGCCGTCATTTTTCTTTGTGCTAAAGTCTTCCAAGCAATTTGAGTTGGTCGATTAACGTTTTTCGTTAAATACAGCCCAACGTTGTCGCGGTCGTAAGTGCCAGCATCGTCGTGAAAACCTGGGGATGCTCGTCGTGATGTCTTGTGTTTGGACGACACGAGACATACTCCAGGGACCTCAAATTATTAATTTCTTTTGTTTTGGAACAGAAATCTTATTATAAGACCGCGTTGTCCTTGACGTCGTCGACGACACGAGTTGCATAAAAATTGTGCCGAGTAATAGAACCTCACAGAAAGTCCAAAAGGTTGTGCTCGATAATAACAATTTACATTGTAGCTGGTAATCCTCAGTTAATGCCAATAGACCTTTGAACAATTGAACTCCGAATGTTACTCAACATCTTAAAAAAGCCTGGATACGTCGTATGCCTGGGGTAAATACTTTTTTTAGCGAATAATCTTCTTTGTGCGCAAAGTATAAGTGTTCTGTGTTATTTTTGAATAATAAAGCTCACTAACTGCGTGAATTTTATTCGTTGAATATGAGGCTATCCTCCATAGCAGAAGTTTTGGTATCCGAGCTCTGAACAACAGACCACAGAAAAAAAAAATATTGTAGACAGTCAAATATGCGAATTCTTTATTCATTACTTATCGGCATTTCATTATTTTCTCATTTCTAGTCCGTTTCACCAACGAATACCGATACTAAAAGGTTTGCAAATAATTTTTAGATTCAAAGCTACTCAAAGTATAAAGATTAGATCAACAAAAAATGGTGTTCATGGGGTCACTAGGATTATTACTGTATACTACTGTCTGGGGATATGTATGAATGGTTAAATGACTGCATGTTTATGTGAACAATTAAAGAAAAATGAGATTTTGAAGACGGTTGGAAGTATTGAGTGAGGAACAAGTTTAAAATCGTTTCAAGATAACTTATAGTTGAAAGATTGGATCTCAACAATACGCTTTGTTTGAGGGTATTTTCTGAACTTACTACAACCTCGTACCCAGGCTTTTATTCAAAGCGACTAAAAATAATCTGGTCGGAGATGCTGATAAATCATTTGCCAAGGAGCGGAGGTATAGTTTATTTTTGTGTCATGAAAAGTACGCAATTCACTGATGGTGTTTTCGACAATTACTGAAGACGAACTTTATCTCGTTTAACTTTGTATTCACCCGAAGTCTGGGTGTTGACTTACGCAGCTTAATTTTCTTAGAGGAAAATCCCTGAATACGAGATATAGCTTGCTCCTTTTTCTTTTGTGCGTACAGCAAAATTTTGTACCATGTATTTGATTAATTAGAAATACATGTATTTCTGTTATCAGCGTTTCTGACATCAACAAGAACCGTTACAGATGGCTTCCTAAGATAGACGAAACACAGAAAGAAGACAAAGTGAAATCAAATCGAAAAAAGATTGATACACCAAGTTTGGTAAGAACTGATCTAAATTCCAGTGAACTTAGAACATCTATGAAAGATCGAATTGGGCTGAATTTAACTTTTTTTTCTGGTCAGAAACGTCCATTAACTCTTATTATGAAACCCAACAAAATTTTAAAAGGAAATAGTAAAAATTCTTCTTGTGAAGTAGTCCAGGTGATAGCCTAGTAAGACGTTTGTGTGAATCTGGGCAGGTGTAAAGTATATTGTGTACAAGGAAAATTGCCAAAGAAATAATTCTTAAATAATTCTCGCCTTTGTCCCATGCAACAACTCTCTAAGTGGTCCATGAAATAATAGGAGCAACCATTTGAAGTTTTTCGTCGATGTTTAATATTAAATTTAAATCTGGGGAAAGCACTTTAGCATGAACAGTGGAAAACCCGAATTACTAACATAAATGAAAAACAATCCTTTGACGTTTTGCATGGCGATAATTGATATACTATCTAAAGTTTGTGGTACACCACGTATTATTTTACTGCTAAGCTTTCGACCTGTTGACTCAGAAACTGGAAGGAACCTCTCAATCCGTCTAAAGGAGCACAAATCGTGCTGCGAAACAGGGCAACTAGAAAAATCTGCTGTAGCTAAACACGCGTTGGAATTCGACCATCAAATAAAATGGGAAGACTCTTCGCTTCTAGCTACCGCCAGTCATTACTTCAGCTGTAGAATGA
>JBAHVQ010000040.1:359185-376410 GCA_036872915.1 Nanipora kamurai
CCTAATAATTTAGATTTAGATACCCTTTTTATAACCTCATTATTCATCTTTATCTTAGGATCACCCAGTAACTGCTTGAGAGAGAGAGAGACAGAGACAGAGAGAGAAAGAAAGAGAGACAGAGAGAGAAAGAAAGAGAGACAGAGAGAGACAGAGAGACAGAGAGAGACAGAGACAGAGAGAATAACGTAAAGCCGGCTAAAACGATCAAGCCATCGGTAAAAGGATCCACCAACATGGATGCGGGTTTATTACTCTTGATAGATAAATTTAAAAAAATAAAAGAAAATAAAGAGACAGAGAAATTGCTCACCGACCCATTTACAAATCTTTCTTGGCTAAAATACTTTTGGACTTTCATCCTTCGTAAGTTAAAAAGCTGAAAAAAACTTTTTTTCTTTTATTCTTCATATATGTCTGTGATATATATATATATATATATATAGATATATATATATATATATATATGTATGTATATATAGTTCAATCTACATCTATATATATATAATATATGACATAGATGTGGGAATGTCTGCTCGTGTTTATCATATACTAAGATTTACTTCTGACGAGCATGTACTAACTATACCAGGTAAGTAGCAAAAAACTCTGGGAATCCAATTGCGACCTTTGTATGTCTAGAACGACACTCCACCAACTGAGCTAGAAGGCCAAGCGGGAAATGATGGTGAATTAACGTTAGATGAAATATCGGAATGTACTTCCTTTCGATGCCGAGCGCATTTAAAAAGAAGTACATTCCGAAATGCCAACTAACATTAATTCACCATCATTTCCCACTTGGTCTTGCAGCTCAGTTGGTAGAGCGTCGTTGTAGACATACGAAGTTCGCGGGTTCGATTCCCAGCTGTGGTGCAGTAGAGTTTTTCTCTACTTACGGGGTATGGTTCGTACAAGCTCGTCAGTAGTAAATCTTAGTGTGCGCGTGTGTGTGAAAATCCAACAAAATGTAACTGAAGAGCTACACAAGTGACTTGAATAAATAGAGCGTTCGATACCATCACAGGTAGAGCGAAAATAACACAAACAGAGACAAATGTTTAGCTGTCGCTACTCCGAGTTTCACGCGCTCTGGCGATCATCAGGGAAGTTGCCTGTTGCTCATAGCCAAAGCGCGTGAAACTCGGAGTGGCGACAGCTAAACATTTGTCCCTATTTGTGTTATATATATCTTGTAATGTGTTACGGCGAAGTTTCAAAATAAATTATATATATATATATATATATATATATAAAGTTATTCTTATTTATTTGCTTTACTGATGGTATTGAGCACTTTCGACACACAAGCACAAATTTCATCCCTGGAAAAGTTGGTTTTCGTATAAAATTTTCGACAAACACTTACAGGAATTTTTGAAACAATATCTTGTCTCCTGTGCCTGTCAATCCTCTCAAAGTATTCTAGTTCTTCTAGCAGTTTATCATGATCCTGTAAGCGAAAAAATCCAGTAAAAATACAATTAGTGGCAAATTACCATAAATCTTTTGACCAACCACTACATCAACTACCATATCCTTTGCGACGCTAAATTCCACAACCACCTGCGTCACAAGCCAAATTATCACGCTAATCACTACAGTCACCAGGTCGAATACAAAGCTACACATCTTGTGTTCTTACCCATAAAATGATGACTGTTAAGATATAAACGAAGGGCGGTTTGCATTAATAACATGCCTGACTTAAAATCTCTCTTATAATAGGGGAAGGGAATTATAAAACCAAGAATCCCAAAGTGGGTGGAGATTTAAATGAAATTCTGGATTTTTTATCTTGAAAACTGACATTAGCTGGGGAAAATGAGTCTGATTTTTAGATGGTCACGCGACTAGAATGAATTTCATTATTCACGAGAAAACACGTTTTAAAAGTGGATTTTGCACCCACAGCACAAGAAACAGGTAAAAAGACATTTCAAGGTTGTGCACGACAAATTATGCCTGGAGGATGAAGGATTACAATGGTAAATATACGTTTTATTTTTGGTCGCCATGTTGTCATCCAACTTGGTGGCCATAAGCAAAATGTGCTTTGGTACAGCTTAACTTTTATTGTTCCTCCTTCAGCCGCATAGGAGCAACATTGCAACGTTTCTTTCGTAGTTTCTTGCAGTTTTAAGGAAGAAATTGCTTTTGAAAGAGCACTTTTTATAGATTAAAAAATAGTACCTATTTTTTAATGAAAGCGTCTATGGCAAGTCCATAGCATGGAATGTACTTAGCATTGATGTTTGGACATTTGGTTTGCAGGTGATTAAACAATGTAAACTAGAGTGGCGGAAATACTGCAACATACTGAAAATATTAGAACACGAAGTGGCCAATTTAATTTTGTAAATATATGATTACAATATTTTATGACATTGAATTAAAGCAAAAACATCAGCGATCTGTAGCCTCAGTGGCACTAGATAATTCAAACCGTGTTCCCACATATTTTATATAAATAAACGGTCAACGTTATAGTCACTTTACATAAACATTGACTTATAGGTGGCCATAACTTAAGAAAATCGTCCAGAATAAAACAAATGTCAACAATTAAAGGAAGACAAGTCAAAAACGTGGTGAAACTTTCAGCTAAATAGCAAGTTTTTTAGATTGATCAAAATTTCAATATCTTTCATTAATCCCTCAGACCACGCTGTCAAAGCATGCAAATGACAACGTGTTCCCTCAAAACATTAAAAACCAAGGCCTAAAACAGAAAGATCAGTAAAAAAATTCGATTAGTCGGCTCAGGGCACTACAAAATTCAAACTGTTTCCACACATTTTATATATCAGACAAGTGGAATTTTCAGCCATTTTTCCACTGATCAAGAATTTCGATTTTTTATCGAACCTTCAGACCTCGCTGCAGCTAGAGCCGTTCACTAGATCAGAATTTCTGTCAGTTAAAGAAGGTACATTTGGTATTCCTCAGCTTGATATCCAGTAAACGTTGGTTAGAATTGCGTAATACAAAGGCATGTGAAGTATGTCGATTCTGCGTCACAAAGTTGATGAAACGTATACACATAGATACAGATTTTGGCCAACGCGAAAATCAATCTGGTCACGTGACTGGCTTCAATATTATCTACCTCTCCAAGCCAATGTAAGTTTGGAAGATCCAAACTTGACACTAGTACTTAGAAAATCAAATTGTATTCGTTTGCATAGATTATAATTCAAAGCTTGCTCTTTTAAGAGAATTGGGGTATCGTGATTTCTTACTATTATCATAACAACGACAATGAGTAGAATCGTTCGGCTCCTGGTTAATAACCATCAAACCTACCACTGTCGTAGTCATCACCACCACGAACACTATCCTCAAAGAAAATTCACCATAAGCACCGTTGTACCTGTGTCAACTAACACCATATTTAAAATTAAATTTAAATCACTGTTCAGCTGAACATAAATGAACGTTGTCTGCATGATGAAGTAATTTGAATAATGCGATACCAAAGCCTTAGATATTTATAGATTCCTTAAACCAACCTTTTGTAGCAACAGTCTTGATCTTGCATGTTTGTGACGTAACCTCGCCTTCTCCATTTGCTCGGAAAGATTACGATCAGCATCCTGTTAGAAAAGAAAAAGTCGTCACTCAATCCCCAGATATTCACATAACAAAGGGTATGGCGGACATATTGCTGAACCTAACTGAACAAGATGATCAAAATTCCTATTTTTCAGGAACGTCAACATGACGGCTATCACGTCGATTGAAAACGCGCTATAGTAAGTACACTAACGAGTGGCAATCACTAGGAATTATCGAAATCACTTCAACTATTTAATGTCACTTCTTCAACCACTTAATGTCACTACGCCTAAGCCTGGGTCTTGTCCTTTACTTGTTTGTCTTAAAATTTGGTAGCACTTTTTGCACAGCTGGGCTAAAAAAAAGCTTTATAATACTTTGGCGGTATATCCGTTACACGAATCGAATGAGAAACACGGTTACTACGAAGTGTGTGCCTAAGCGTCGGCGCTAATTTGGGATCGGTAGACAGTCGGTAGCATCATTAATATAAATTCCATAGTTCAATAGAAGATTAGTGCACCCGCGGAGTTATTGCTAGTTTATTCATCCAAGTTTGCAAGCTTGCTCTCACGGCCTCATGGTCAACTCATCGTACTGAAAACCCATTAAAAAATATTAGATGAAACATATTCCGAAAAATTGTCATCCACGAATGAAACTGTAATGTTTGATGAGTGCGATTCGAAGGTGTGATGACATCAACAGTAAAGAAGAGCTTATACTTATCACTATTTTCACAGGTTAAGACGCTACCTTGTGAATGTGATCACCGAGTTGGAGATGAGACTACTTGTCAGTAATCATAATCCAAAACTGCATAAATTAAGTTTTTATTAAACTTCATGTAGGGTGCTTCTATAATTAGAAGTTGACTGGTGTTAACAGATTTACTCTGGTAAGAAATTTTATAGTTATCAAATATGAGATTTTCCGTGCAAGAAGATAGGTTAGAAAAATAGCTTTATATATTACGGCGATGTTATCAAACCTACTCCTACTTTCAGGCAGTTCCCAACCGGAACCCCTTACCTCATTCTCTTGTAGTGTTTTTTCTTCAGCTTTAGTTAAGGGTAAGAGTTACGTTTCTGAATATTTATGTAATTAGTTCTATTTTTAACGTTAGAATTTCGTGAGGGTTAGGATTAGGGTTTTGGTTAGCTTAAGTAGTAGCTGCGCCATACGATTGGCTCGGGAATTTGACCAATTGACTATACTGAATAGCGTCGATGATTAAGGCTCAAGAAATGATGTTACCTACCGTCTGTTTCCAAACGTGCAGCGCCAGACAGTTGTCCGAAGTAAAAAAGAGCCATAACTTATAGAGTCGAACCCTCTTTATTACGGACTCTTTGTTATTACGCACACGTCTCTTGGTCAAGGCAAAATCCCATTATATTTTTCGTTAAAAAAACTCTGTAATACGAATCCTCTCTAATACGCGCAACGGACATCAAAAGTTGGTCGCAAAAGCGGAAATTCCTGTACATTAGGGTCTTAGCCTAGATCTGGTACTCGGATGTCCGAATTTCCAATTTGCTGCGAACTCTCCTAGTGGTTCTGGGGGCATGCCAGCATTACCTGCCGATCGATTACTTCATGCACCAAATATACTGAATCTCTGAAGTACTGTAAGTACTAGATTACGCGGAAACGCCGGTGAATCATTGAAATGTTATGGAAACACTGTGTACGATGATTTTTTCACTAACTGAAGCCATCTAGTATTCTAATACTAGAGTAGTGAAAGGTACCCTTTAGATTCTCACCACCAACCCAAAAGTTGTGAATATAATAGGCAATTATCCAAAAGTCGTTTTTTCTAGTGACCGTCCCAAATCGGAGAATAGGGACTTTAAGATTCCTACTACGGACTACGACTACGGGGGAAAAATTTAAAGTCATAGGAACTTGTGATATACAAGCAAACTTTAAATTATGTATGTATATCTCTATATATCTATATCTCTATCCATCTATCTATCCATCCATCCATCCCTCCATCCATCCATCCATCCCCATCCATCTATCTATCTTATCGCAAGGATTCGAAACTCTATCTCTTTTCGGAAAACAAAGAGCTTTCTGAGATCTGTTTTTCGTGAGAATAAAATCAAGCATTGCTCACGTTTTGTAGCTACCTGGGGCTCGCATTTTTTCTGGTACGTTAACATGCTTTTTCTACGTTGTAGACAGAGTCACGACGGCGTGAAGATTTCTCTTGGAACCAATTTTTGGATGCGGTCTTTGTATTTGGCTTGACATTCCATTGTCTAAAGACGTAGTCGTAGTGTTATCTTAAAGTCCCTAATACCGTCCAAAAGACGGCTGGCTGGCTGACTAACACCTTGATATACATTCAATCTCTTTATTACGACAATCACAACAGCTCGTATAATATACAATTTCCCGTTTGGGACAGGCTACCAAAATTACCGGGAATCAATCGTCCACTGACGATTCAATAAAGCAGCATGTAATTTGTATATGAAAAAGCTGTCAGATAGTCCATGGGCCGATATCCAATAATTTGCAATAAAGTACCAGTCAGTCGGGCAGAAGTTGTCTCTTTTTGCAACCCTCAATATGTCTCGATTATGTAGATACATGATAACCCTATCAATTTAATAGCTTTTAGTATTTGTTAAGCATTACCTAGTGGTCTCTGCTTCTTAATCCCTAGACATCCTTATTGGGGGTATTGAAACAGGCTAAGTCATGAGAGAAGCTTTACAACATGTAACCCTAACAAGTTGTAGTTTCTAAAAGGTGAACGAACTTGCCTGACAAATTGATACAATTCTAAAATCTCAGGATTATCTCCCAGATGTCATGGAGCTTTCCTTTCCCGAGCATTTCTTGGTTACTGTAGCAACTCCAAGGTTTGATACCGAAATGTGCCTTGACTCATGGACTAAGAGTTCCCTTAATCTCTAAAGAAAGCTTCCCAGTCGGTTCTCCAGCAGCTTTTTCTTGTAAAAGTAGGTAACAATAACCACACTGGCATTCTTAGAATATAAATCATAATTATTTGACGAGTGGGAGTAGGGAATGAAAATCCCATACGCAATTAACCTTCGGATATAACGCAATTTAGATGGCTATGCACTTCACCATAATATATTAGAGTAAAGTTGCAAAAAGGAAATATTAAGAAATAAGTACCTATGTAAAACAAGAAGCAGAAGCTTCAGTCATTTGTGGTTTAAATTACACTAATGGTCAATACTGTGGTCATTAAAATTACTTCATGTCCATTATTTCTATAATACGGATACCACCCGAGTACCAACACTTGGCTCTGTCTATTCGGTGTCCGTACGACAGAGGTTTGACTGTATAAAAAAAGAATTTACCTCTTTGGCACTTCGTATTCTTTCCTCTTCTTCTCTAGCTGCATCTCTTGCATCAACCTTGAACAAACAACGAATGAGTCGTTAAGTTTAGCCTAGTGCACGTGCTTATATTCATCATTTTAAATTATTCTTTTTGATTCGAAAGAAGAATTGATTTAATCATTGAATAAATCCCTCTGTCGGCACTGTGTAAGGAAGAGTTGGCGTACCATACAGCATCATCTACCATGTTACACCATATACCACATATATCATGCCAAGCCAAGACACAACACACCACCCATTCCATCCTATGTCACCCCATTCAATCCCATTTCAACTCATCTTATCTCATGAAATACAAAATCGAAATGACCAACATGCTGAGGATGCTTTATATACTGCAATTAATCGGGCTGTGTTCTGGTTTTGATCCATGAAAATCAATACAAAGCTGGCAAACTTGAGCCCCCGGTCCATCCTGCTGACTACTTCACCACTTGCCATGTACAGTATCTAAGCCAGAAATCCACCCGATTAATCGCAGTGCTTAAACCCACCCTTAACTTTACAGTTGATGTCACACGAGAACTATAACGTGTGATATAGTATCAAGTTAAAGCCCGCAGTACTAATATGACTAGGTTAGAATAAGGCCTAGTCCCTTTTGCAGAAAAGTTTATCTGACTGTCCAAACTGAGAATTGAACCTACTCTGAAGTCCCGAGTAATACTATAGAGCGGAATAATGGTACAGAGTGGATAACACCTCCAAAATTAATAATAGTACAGGGCGAAATAATAGTATAGAGTGGAAAAATCTCAAAAAGTCAATAATGGTATAGAATGGAATAATAGTACAGTATGGAAAAGTCCAAAATAAGCAGTACAAATAGCTCATGTTCATCCATCTGATCTCATGCAACCGTGTGGACTCTGGGAACAAAAATGGCTGAAATTGCTGTTGTCGCTGAAAAATATTGGCTCCGTTCTACCGCGATTTTACAAAAATACAAGAGTTTTCTCGTTTTCTTTTTCATACAAAACGGCTGATCAAAAGGCTAGATTTAAATAATCGTACAGGCCCGAATAAGGCTCGTATAGAGTGGAAAATGTTGAAAATTAATAATTGTACACACCAGAAATATGTTGTATAGAGTGGAAAATTTCCTCGAAAATAATAATCTGAGACATACGATTATTCGGGACTTCAGAGTAAGGTATCTGGCTAACGTGCCAGCACGCTAAACCACAGAGCCATTAAGACACCAGACCACGATAGTCCAAAATAAATCTCATATTCTCTCCAAAATATACAAAATCTCGTTTCGCCCAGACGAAAGGCCTTCGCACGAAACGTCAGTTTTTCTACACCTAGGTTCCGGCAGTTTCCCAACACTTATGGTTTTCTACAAATTCATCTAAGCTTTGTCGACGCACGCCGTCACCAATTTCCCATGAGATAATTTACTTGGATAGATACTTTTGTTCCATTCACGCCCGATAATCTCATCCTGTGAACTGGGTGATAACAAGCGTAAGGAAGGCTTAGTCGAATGTCTTTTATAAACAGCTCGACGGAAGATATCTAATCCACTAGATTATAACCGGGAGATATAACACCCAACAGATATCTGCCATGGAGTTGTTTACTATTGTTGAAAGATTATGATGGGCAGGGGGCACAACTAAGTAGGAACAATGGCGGGTGGGTTGACACGCCAACAGATTATTGCATATGCTCACAAGAAAATCATACCTCTTCTGCAAAACTTTGGCCCGTAAATGTATTCTCAGAGCGTTTTCGGAGCTCTTTAATTTTAATTTAAGTTTCGAGACATTTTCCCAAGATCGCTCTGCGACCTCTCAATCAGTGAGGCAAAAATGTTTTCGACTTTGCACCCCCTTCTAGAAGTCCTAGTTTATCATTACTATTATTATTTAAACCTATTTGAAAACTGTAGCCCTTCAGAGCTTTTGGGCATCTGTTTTCTAAGGGACCGTTTGTTCTGCAATACTTAACTAACTATTTACAATTTTAAAAAGTCACGTAAACACATTAGGTGATATTAACTGACTTATTTACAACTACTGTACTATATCAGCTAACTTACCAATAGAAATAACAAAAAGTACAGACTACACCTCTCACACATCAATATAATCACATGTTTATATATTATTATTTAACACTTACTCCGAAGTAAACCTTGAATTTTCCGATGGAAATATCTTTTTGCTTAATTGATCTTGGCAAATGATACAATAGACTGACGGCTGAGCAACTAACGCTTTTTTTTCCATCATATTAGTGTTTGGTTTTCCAAAACAATATGTTATATCGTTGCTTTGAAGGCTATAGTTCGTGCTATTGCTAACATTAAACATGTGGGTTATGTATTTTGGAAGGTCATTATTTCTAATGTTATGCATGAATATTGTTTTGTTTTCCTTCGTTCATCCAACCGCTGCCAGCCATGTTCTTCCAGTATATCGCGTGACCATACGTAAGATTTTCTAATGAGGACTCTTGCCGCTCAACTTTGCGTTTTCTATAGTTATTCAAGCAAGTAATAACTACAATTTTCCACATTAGACTGCAATAGCCCAAGTGTGGTAGAATTGTTGCATTAGATAAATTATTCACTGTGTGCTGCGGAACATACTATTTTACCCTCCGTAAGAGGCCGACACCTTTGGACACCTTAGAGACAATGTTGTTAATCTGTTTTTTCAATAAATTCTGGTCATCTACAATTATACCCATAATTTTTGTAGGTTTCACACGCTTTATTTTGGCATCTCAATTGTTGCGTTCTGGTGATGAGCATTACCTAATGTCCTGGCCTTTTTTTACAAAAGCTCAGTGGTCTAAAGCGGTGGCAAGTTTAGCCAGCGACGATTGTGGCAGTCAGGTATACATTCCCACAGCAGCGATTTGGCCCCATTCAAATGTAGACCGATTATTCATATAACGTGCTATAGTTAACCATATTGTATATCAACGAATGAATGCCCACGTTGTATGAAACCAACCTGTTCGTCATTAGGGTCAGCCTTTTCCACTAGTTCTTGAGGTAAGTGATAGTAAGTCGAACTATACTGATCAATACTTTTCTGTTTACACTTGTGTTTCCTTATTAATTCCAAATTTTGAGCAATGTCAGGCGCAGGAGGATCCAAGGCGGCTACTCTGGCTGCTCGGATTCGTTCAATTTCCATAGCTTTGAGTTTAGCCTCGGTTCTCTCATGTTGTACCTGAGTTCTTCGAGCTTCATCTACTTTCAGTCTTTTCATGGCCTGTTTGTACCTTTCTGCAACCCTAGAAAATGTAGCGCAGAAAGTTAGAAAAACTGACGTTTCAAGCAAAGGCCTTCTTCAGGAGTGAAACGTGCAGTGAACCGGAAAATTACCATAAGCATCGTATGGACTGATGTAATAAGGCTAAATTTCTTTACACCTTCCACCCGGAATATTTGCAAATTAGGACAACAGAATCTGAAACAATAATCAGCACCAGAATTCTACAAGATTACGTTTAGGATCTCATTTGAATTAGTTGAGGACTGTAACAAAAAATACTAGAAGTCGATGATTGGTCCTTATCATGTCTTTCAAACAACAGTCCACGGAATCTCGTGGTGGTATAAAATGGTGGAAAATCTAGATAGTAAATTTTGCAGTCGCCCAGCAATATGAAATTAAAGTCGATTGAAATATAAGTAGACCAGGATGGGTCCGGAAACCGCAATCATCATGGTATCCAGAGCTCATTCTTATTCATAGCACAATTAGATATGCATGTCTGCTAAACACCTTACAGAAATACGGACAAATTAATTCATATGGCTATTTTCAAAGAATGACTGCCATGTAAATCAGTTTGTGATGTCTAAGTCGGCAAAGATCCATTCTCCTCGCAAGCTCGGTTGTGTACCAAAATGACGGTGTTTTTTCATGACTTTGAAGCACTATAAAATGCCTGGGATTGGTGAAAATAGAACAAAATTGAAAAAAACATTTCTCTGGCAAAGGTGTGAATTTTTTGGAGTAAAAAGAAATTTTGGGTTGATATACAATTTAAATTTGTTAGTTATAACATTATTAGTAAAATAACAAAACAGGCAAATAAAAAAGCCTCCTTTTCTGCTCACCCCCTACCCCCTGGAGGGGTCAGTGAATTCACTAGATAAGAGTCTCCACAGGGTCCCACCTTCTGCAGATTCCTTTTTACACCGGTCCACCCCACGTGGGCTCGTAGATTTTGGATAGGATACATTTTACTATACAGTCGAAAGATAAGCAAGTTCCCTTTAATGTGGGAGCTTCTTTCTGTCTTCAACGAATATATCACGCAGAATCACATACTAAGCGGAATGACCAAAACAACCTTAAAAATAATCGGCCGTTACAGGGTTAAGGTACATCTGCACACTTTGATTAATCGGGCCGATTTCTGGCTTAAGTACATGTTACGTCGAGAAACAGTCAACAGAAACTGGGCTCAAATTAGCCTGCTTTTTGTTAATTACCGTGCACTTAACCAGAAATCGGCCCAATTAAACGTGTGGAAACGTGCCTTGAAAGTACTTACTTTATTTCATCTTCCAAAGACACCGTCTTAGGTGTAACATCATTCTCTCGCTACGAATAGATAACAATATCTTAGCAGGCTTGTAGCGTAACTCGGTATGGATTGTGGGTGGCCCCAAAAACTTACCCGAAAATTAAAGGATCCAAATTTGAGATCCAAAAACATGTGTAAAAAGCTTTGGTACCTCCATTTTTTTCATAAAAACTTTCCTTCCGGGATAGATAATTAATCGGAAGAGTTTTTATTCAGGGTTGAAGAAAGATTACAAGAGTTTTCCGGGGGAGTAAGAAAGCCAAAAACCATCAGGATAGGTTATAAAACTATTGTTAGCTAGCGAAAAGAAGGCCAACCACAAGGAAATACGGCACAAAGCTGTCAAGTGTACACTTCTGCACTTCGTTATAGCATGTCATTGATCCTCAAAGGTAGATAAATACAATAACAAACGAATTATGGACTGATTTGGCAAGCCGTTTAAAGCATTTACGTTTCTTGATAACCGGCTAGGTAAACAAAGCACAAAATAATAGATTTTGGAGTTTGGTAACACCAAGGAATACAAAATTAAAACTTCTTATGCCTTTTTATGTGCTCTTTTCTCAACACTTTCAGCTAAACTATTATTTATCTGTTTCTTTTCTTCTGTTTTTGAACTATGAATGCTCAGAAACTTTCGTGGTGGCTATTTTGGGACTTTAGTTGCCATGGGTTTTTGACCGGAAGTTCTGTGGCAGCCATCTTAGGACTGGAGAATTCGCTATATTGTTGGCGTCAAAAACTTTGACCTGATGTGCCATCTAGTTTATACAGAGATCAGTGGTATCCACTCGACTAAATCGGTTAAAGTCCTAACCGCTTTTCTCACTTAAGAAAGCGGCCTCATTTTTAATTTTTGCGAATCTATAAAGCACTTATGTTCCTCTTTTTACCATGTAAAACGACAGTGTTTGCTTGAGAGTTTATCGTCTTAAAATTCTGGAGAAAGGTATTTTTCAAGTTTACCGTGTACCTTGACGGGTGTGTCCAGTCTAAATGATATAGCATACCCGCATTACATCGTCGTAAGTTAATCCATGTATGAAATTAAAGCCCATCAAATTTTCCACATGAATATACTAATAATTTTCAGTTCTAATGATTTGGCGAGACCCCTCCACAAGTACGACGTGATCGCCTTTCACGAGCTTTAAGTCAAAAGGATTTTTGTTTTCCAGTAAACTGGCTCTTTCCCGGGAGTTCCGACATAAAGTGCTAAAAACCGTGTTGAGGTTTTACAATATTCCATTGCAATCAACAGTTATACATCATTTTGTCAATTGCCAGGATGCCCTTCAACTTTAGAGTTTTTGGAATAAGTGAATTCGCCGACACGGTCTTGTAGCGTTTTGTGCTGGAACACCCAGGAAAGAATCAGATTACAGGAAAACAAAAATCCTTATGACTTAGAGCTCGTGAAAGGCGATCACGTCGTCGTCATGAAGTGGTCTCGCCCAATTCGCTAATTCATTAGAACCAAAAATTATTAATATATCCTTGTAGAAAATTTGATAAGCTTTCATTTGATGCCAGGGTTAACGTACTGCAATGCAATGCGGGCGCTACGTCATTTAGACTGGAGACACCCCTGAAGTACACGGTTACCTTAAGTCTTTACTAAGCAGCTTGAAAGTGTGAATGGAATTTTAAAATTAGAATGGTTTTGGTAATTTTATGACCTGATTTTTATTAAAGTAGGAAGAATGACTTTTTCAACTGAAAAAAAAATTGTGGGCATGCTAACTTAGTTAAGACAAACCAGTGCAGCTTTAAATGAGATATATTTGTTTGAATAATTTCGTCTCAGCCTCATGGGTCCTAAATTATTATGGCGTACATAGTCTGAATTACGAAAAACATAGGAAACTTTTAATGTTTTTGGTAAAAATAAAAATACATCGACTTTTTTCAATTAAAGATTTCTAAATGATGTACGCCAGCACATAGTACACCAGCCTACTATTCATTTTGGCTCAACACGAGCATTCTCATGAACTGAAAGCTCGAACCTCGACAGCAGGAGTAAAAAAGGAATTGAACTCAGGGCACACAACTGACAGAAAAAAGAAATAAAGGAGGGAAATGTAAAAAACTGAGATAAAAGGAGAGATGAATTGAAACAAAACAAATAAATATACCTCACGAAGGATAAACAGAAAAATGGATAAGAATGTCCAAGTAAGCTACAGGGAAAATATAAAGCATTTTCGCATAGTGTTTCAGCCATTGTCAGACAGTCAGACAATGTAATTACATGTAAGACAATTTAAGTGACTAAAAATTCTGAGAGTGATATTTACAAAACCTGACTACGACTTCATAAAGTTTCACTAGTATATTTACAAATATACAAAGATTTCCGTACTTCACTCACTACTTCTAGTTCGAAATCAACTGGCAATTTACCCTCAGATCTTCGAAACTGCACTTAAATAACTTGGTGCAATATCAAAATTAAGACCTGTTGAAGTAGCAAATTTTAAATGCAGGATTACCCGGCAAGTAATAGAAATTTCTCACACTTGCCGGGTTTCAATTACAATAATTTCGATTACAAACTTTTTACAAACAGAGACACAACGTTCTCTAACCAAAATAAATTTATTTCACGAGCTTTCGACCCCCAGTCAGTAGTCTTCAAAACTTGAAAGATGAACAAACTACAGAATGCCCCAGACTTGTGGCCGAAAGCTCGCACAATAAATTTATTTTAAAAAAAATTGTAATTGAAATTATTATAATTCGTTTATACAGTGAGGAATTTCTATCACTTGTCACATAATCCTGCATTTTTGCTACTTTACTTCCAGAGGTTTTTATTGTAATTCGTTCTTTTTTAAATTTAAATAAATTGATCTGGTATCCAAACATTCCAGGGTATTTGTACTAGTCTATCGTGTCATTAAAATTCTTCGAAACAAAATTTGACGATAAACTGTTCTGCGCCGGCTTCACTGAGGGAGCCATTTTCAGTTTTCCTTCGTATTAATACATGTAGGGAATGGTTATTGTAACACTGAAATAATTAAATAGCAATAACAACTAACCATCAAAGCAGCTTGGTGACCTTCTCCAACATGAGAGACATTTTCCAAATAAAGATTTTCTAATGCATTTCTCTTTTCTGTGATCTTATCTTCCCACTCTCTCTGCAAATAGGCAAAACTATTCTTGCAACACTTGACCACTACAACTATATAACGAAAACTAAGTCACATCCAAAGCTTTAGAGAGATTTAGCTAACTGAAGAAAATTCTTGCTGTTCGGAGACTTCGATACTCAGAGATTCCGCCATTACACCTTTTGCCCTTCATTAAAGCGAAAGCGCTGTTCATTAGAGCGATTGTCATCTTCAATAGTGCCTTTCAAATTTCAACAACGCCGATCAAATCATAATTGCACTATTAGTAGATCCATTACCAACAAGTAATTAAATATTCCGTTAAATCGAAGTTCAATAACGTTAATGTAAAAAACATTAACATTTATAGTATTTCATTAGTGTCAATCAAAATTCAATGAGAAAAATGGGGAAATCAACAAAATAAAATAAAATAAAAAGTCAATTAGCGATAACGCGAATATATTGTTATATGTCATATGAAGAAGACTGGTAATAACAATTACCAAGACTGGCAATGTCTACAGCAAATTTTCGCACAAGATATAGCACTTGAAACGTCTTTTTCAGATGTGTACGGCTAGAGTAAGCGTTCCAATGACTGAACAAAGAAGGATATAGAGAATTCGCAGGATGACAGGAGAACGTTAATACTGTTTTTGAAGAACCAGAACAAGACTATACCTTACAATGACGGATACTTTGGGGTTCAAACGCTAACCTGCCACAAGGATCATATCAAAAGAAGGGAGTCCTTATGAACCATACCTTATCTTCCTGCGATATCCTCACTCCTTCTTGGCCCAGTCATTGTAACGTTCAGTCTAGCCGCACACATACGAAAACAACGTTTTAAGTGCTATCTTGTGTAATTGTTTGCGCAACATATACCCACATATTATCGCTAATTGACTTTTTATTTTGTTATGTTGATTTCCCCATTTTTCTTATTGAATTTTGATCGACGTTAATGATATACCATAAATGTTAAGGTTTTTTACATTGACGTTATTGAACTTCACTGTAACGGAATATTTAATTATTTGGTGTAAATGAATTTACTTTTAGTGCAATTATAATTTGATTGGCGTTATTGAAGTTTGAAAGGCACTATTGAAGATAAAAATGTCTCTAATGAACACCGCTTTCGCTTCAATGAAGGGCAAAGGTGTAATAGCCAGTAGTATCTACTACTGGAAATAATTTTTTTCGGTACGGATTCGTATAGAATCAGTGCACATTATAAGGTATATCATATGTAGAAAGGAAAATTCAACAATTCAATGAACTGGTAGCCTCAATTTTTTTCGTTGTACAACGAATTTTTACTGGTAAATATCGGCATGTACCGGTATCTCAGAATTTTGGACAAAACCTGTTCAGAAATATACCAATATGCTAAGATAATTACGATGTCCCAGTTTTTTAGCGCAGAAACCTATACCCCCGGAATCAATCTGTTCTATGTTCTTCCTGAAATCTTGACAAACGGTTTGCTTGACACAACAACATCGAACGGGGAGAGCAAGGGCCTACATAAAAACAATAAACTAATTCAAACGTCCATAATGGCATCTAAATTATGTTTGTTTTATAAGAATAAAGAAATTCTTGAAATGATGAAAAATTAATTATATATTAGGTCTTCCATACCACATTTGCACTTTAGATGTTCAAGTTTGTTTAATACGCAGATGTGTCTATGGCGTCATTTCCTTGACACAGAATTTTGACAGGACTTCCTACCGGAAAGTCACGAAAACGTTTGAGATTGTTGAATGAAATATGTTATTAACTAAAAAATGAAAAACAAAAAAATGTCTGCTTAATTAGTTGTTTATATGAGACAGAATTGCTCTTACTTACGAAAAGTTTTTTTCAATTGTCTCAGTTTGAACGTCATGTATCTCCATGCAAAACAGTCGGTAGACACGGCTTGTAAGTCTCATACAGTTCGATCGCACATATTGTAAATATTACTTAAAATTTTACATGTTAATCCATCCCATGATATTTGGGATTACTAAATAACACGTACTGTATTTTCAAACTTAAATTCTTTGCGTATTTTTATCTTGTTTCTCAGTTGGTTAAGGGATTATTAGTTTCCATTCATTTTGTAACGAGTTATGTGCGTTATGTGCATAAATATACGATTGAAGGATTGATTGATAGGCTCATTGGTTGATTAGTTCAAATTTCTGCGGATTTCCATTGTCCTCAATAGGGTTTTATTTCGGTTAGAATCTTCAAGCAAGGGGAGGGATTTATTATCTCCCCCAGCGAAAAGTGGGGTTGATAAATAGGAATGGAATGCTAATTAAAAAAATTCACGGGTTTTATCTGTATAAAACCCGGAACATCGGGTTTTATACAGATAAAACCCGGAAACCTGCAGGTTTTATAAAGATGTAAACCATTAACTAGTTTGTAATAAAAAAATTCAACTTTATCCAACATATCAAATAACACACAACTTCGCACACTTATATTTTACACAGACCGTAAATTCAATAGAAATTGAAAGTACACTTATTGAAGAAACCTCCCTCGCGACTTTCTAAGCGTGCCTTTTTTCTTG
>JBAHVQ010000040.1:376510-413824 GCA_036872915.1 Nanipora kamurai
AACGGCCTAAAGACACTTTGCGTTATATAAATTTCTTCCTCGCTGCTAATCTCGCCCATAATTGAAACACATGTGCCCACTAGAGTATTCTAACCAGATTTGACAAAATTCTTTCCACCACGTCACACCTTATTTTGATTTGAATTGCATAAACCTACAAACTTCTTGTCAATTCTTAGAAATTTGAACTAAATTAGTTAATTACCTCGAACGTCGGCTCTTAGCCAGATACATTCCTTGAGAGGGTAGCCCTCGGAAAGCATCCCTCGGGGCCTTCGGCCCCTCTAATTGCTTTCCTCGTGTTACGCCCCTCGGGTTGTATCTGGCTAAGAGCCTCCATTCTCGGTACTTAACTCTAACTTAATTGAGAACAGAAATAGGTAGAACACCACATAATACTTCGGAAACGAACCTCACTAAGCAATGTATGTTAAGATTTCGAAGGGAGTAACGTGGGCTTCATGCTGGTTCCACTGAATTTGAATTAAATGAAATTCTAAAGTTAGTGTACCAAGGAAATGTTAAGAACAAAAAGGTTCTAACCCTTAACTGATTTCCCAACAAATTTAACTCCTTTTTCTCCTTGTCCTTGAATTTTTTTCTAATTCGATCAGCCAGAACTTTCTCTTGTTCTCTGACCTAAAGTATAAGATGATAAATTACATGATGAAATCGTGACTTTTTTGCTCCAAGTTTCGAAATTACTGTACTTAGCAACTTAAAGCGACCCTAGTTGACGTTCAAACACGCAGTCTTCAATTAACTTCACCGTTACTCCCATTAACTCTTTCCTGTCCGAGGACTTTCCCTTGACGAGTAAAATCATCTGGCGTTAGCCAGAGTCAGATACTGGATCAAATGGTCAAACAGTGGAGATCAAATACTGGAGGTCAAATATGGACTCTCGAGAAGTTTGTGAAAGTCCCTCGGGCTAACGTCTTCGGCTTTCGGGGACATTTAATCACTAATTTCCCTCACATCATGGTATTACTTATAATAATACAATAAGAATTAAGATCGAATGTCTCGAAATATCAAACAAAATTAGATTTTCGTGGCCACAGTCCAAAATTCGAATTCTCTCATTTTTTGAGCAAAGGGAAGGTATAACCAAGTAAGTAAAAGGGTTGTTCACCAATAGACCGCTTAAATTTCGAAAAAATTGAGAAAACCGATTTTCCCAAGTACCAGCCTCAGAAGCACCGAAATCGCACGTGGAAATAGAAGGTATTGAAGGAATCTTTAACAGGAGGGTTTCACTTCGTTCTTTAAATTGCATGCGGATAAGTCTAGACAGTCGGACAACTTTCAAACCCAGTTACTTGTTACTAATTTCTAAATTCTTTTCTCGCTTAAACACTGCATGAGGAAATGATTGAATATCTGATGATCAACCAGGAAATGACTTTTCTTCTTCAAAAATCCAGGCCTCACGGCATGCTATTGGTGTATTTAAGACCATTCCCTGTGGTACTGTAAACACACGCACTGCAGTCTTGGTGAGAACTTGCGAGTTGAGCAGGACACTCAAATAAAAAAATAAAATTAAACTAAATCACTTTAAATCACAGTACCACCTATCAATTGAATTGTTTTAATGTATTCGAACAAATTTAGAATATCTCGGATGAAATGGAATACGTATTTACACGGAAATTCTACGAAAACAAAACCTGGAGTCAAAAGCGCAGTCGGTTTGAGATCGACTCCTCCAGGACCGAAGTAGCTAGGGAGCTTGAGGGCAAACGCCCCCAACTTCTTCTCCAAAAACGCCATTTCAGAGGTTTCAGAATTCAAAAATCTTGGGGGAATCCCCTGGACTCCCTATATTCGCAGACACTGAAATAAACGTCTCTGCCAATCGCCACTCTCATATTTCGGTTAGTAGCGAGAGAAAAGTTTAACCTCTGGTACCTGTGGTAGATAGAATAAAATCTTAAAAAATAAAACCTAATTTGAAAATCCTATACAAATAACCCGACTATGAAATGCCCGGGGTACAGGGTTGGATTAATAACTGATTCCTCATAAATTACTAAACAATATCATGTCATACTTGTGTATGGGGCAGAAAATTATCGCCGGCAAAATCTTGATCCAAGGGGCATAAAGAGCGCAGAAATGCACAATATTTGACTGCGTCACAATATTTGACTCTCCGTCACGGTCATTCCATTCATTCTCCTTCCACCATTACCTCAACTGTTCGGTAGGTTATCACCGGGCCTTATATTATGCATGTAGTTTAGGGAAGTCCCTTCATCGGAGTTAAACATTAAATGAACTAGGTGGTGTTTTTACAGTAAAAAGAAAATTCATCTGAAACGGAGATAACCAATTAGACGGAAAAATCAATAGCAAACTAAAGTTTCGAAGTTCTTTTACTCAATGGTTTAACTCGTTCGTAACTGAGGGATCTCCCCTGGACGAGTAAAATTTTCGGGCGTTAGCCAGAGGACAAAAAGTCTTTAAGTTGGAAAACGAACACGAATGAATTAATGTGCGCTAATCAATAGTACATACGTTGCAGTTTACTGATATATGCCTATAGAAGTTTGGCTATCTGGATCTGACATAGGCAGGCCTTAAATGAAAATGCACAAAGTGGGGGAATCGTATTGCCTAGTAAAATAGTCATATTCACCATCCTGGAAACCTTCGTAATTTTTCCACCTAATACCGGAATTTTCTACAGATATATCGAATAATATATATGTTAGGTAAACCTATAACTTACCAGTTTGTAGACTTGAAGGCCAAACATGTGGAACTGCAGCCCTACGACACCGTTTTTGACTATGAATGATTTTTGCTTGTTGTCGTACTAATCCAAATAATATCTAACCGATAAATCTACAAACGTGAGTCAACCTACGCTCATGTAATTTAAAGAACGAAATGCCTATGTCTAGTCAATGGTTTTTAACTGAAAAAATTCCCCGTTCGGATATTTCCCCTTTTTGCGTTCCGGAATTTGAAGATTCCCCTCTTCGTGGCCCACCTTTTTTCTTTTTCCATTTTCGGTTCCTAATACCTGATTCTCCGTTTCGGCTTTCAAAATTAGCCAAATTTTTATTCGTTGTCACACAACACCCAATTTCGGCGCGTTTGAAAATGAAACTGATATACGCCTTTGGAATGGAAGAGTCTCGTATAAAGAAGAGAATATCAAACTCAATACTTAATTTCTCGTATTTGTATTTTGCATGGTAGTCTTTGGACAGCGTAACAATAACATCTCCGTTGGTTACATTTCTCACATTTAAGTCATGATTTCTGATAATTTAAAGACCCCCAGCAACTTACTACATATGCAATGCAGCAACCTTTAAATCCTTTACAGTCCGTAGAAATATATCCTGAGAAGTTCACGGAAGAAAACTGTATTGAAATTGAAATGGATATTTTCGTCATGACAAAACAGTCACAGCTCTGGCCGTTGTGGCGAATAAAACCGATATGCACTTTTAAAATGAAATAATTTTACATTAATATAGGTTACAATTAATATAGAATTCTGTAAGTGCTATATAACGAAAGAATTTAGATTTTGTTTTCTAGCCGTTGGGTACGCAATCGAGTAAATTAACAGATCGCTTGAACGATAACATATTCAACGTTTACACTTCTCATTATTAAGCCCGTATTGTACTCAAAATTTCTGACATTTTGAAGGTGTCGTGTTTCGCGCTCACTTAAGACCCCAAGCCAGATTTGACATATGTGTTAGAACAACACTTAAACGATTTACAGCCAAAATCTTTTGTGAATGCTAAGAAGTGCACATGACGAATATTAGAAAACAGTATTAAAAATAAAATAGACATTTCCGAGAGCTCGAAAAATTTAGTCAATAAATTATGAATTCTGGCTGATTCAACAATGGCCAAGGACAAAAGTTTACACTTTTCGAGTAATTAAACCCTCAATAATCTAATATCTAACAACATATTTTCAAAAGGTGCCTTTTATTTTTCATGTCAGGGATGTTTGTGTACCTTCTATTTTCACAAGCAATTTCAGGCTGGTAACGGGCAAAATCAATATTCTTGATTTTATCGAAATTGAAGCGGTCTTTTGGAGAACAAACTGAATTTTATTTATTAAATTGGTAACACCTTCCTTCGAAACAAAAGTGAGAGAAAGCGCTTTTTTGACTGCAACCAACTTTTGCTCGACATTTACAGACATTCGCTCTTAATTTTTAAAACCAAACGTTAAGGTTTTGGAACGTTGTGTTCATCAAATGTTTTCGAACATCGTATTCATCATTATAATAAAAATGTTTGAAAACGCCTGTTTTTAACAATCATATCTTTTTAATTACCTATTAATATATATTTCGTAATTCATGAACAATTACACGTTTCAGTCATATGCAAATATGGAACACTTACTTCAATTATTGCATAGAAGTTTCAACATTAAGTTACCTGCTGAAGTCGTAATTTTCGCAGTTTTTGCTTTTCGTCTTGGAGCAATTTAACCTAAATAAAATCACAAACATCACTGGAATGAGATTTTCACCTCGGTTTAATTCATTGAAGTCCGAGGAAATTGCAAAAGCGGCTTAAACGTTTTGCTAAATTACGCGCCAAAAATGACTTTTCTGATTCAATTTTTAACGCAGATTTGGACAAACTTAGTTTAGAGTCAAAATTCGAACAGGTAATTGGTGAAAATGGAAAAAGTTTCCACAGTACACTAAAGTCGGATATTTAAGCAGTTGGACCGAAGACAGTTAACGGTGTTCAGACATATTTTGTTTCATGGACATTCGCGTGTTGCTAAGGAAGGTTAGAATGAAAATAATTACTCACAGTACTTCTGAGATTGAAGAAACAACTACGAGAACCCGTACTTGGAATAATTTTCGAATATTTGTAAGTTACAGTAAGTTATTTTTTAAATAACGATCTGAATCTGGACTGTCCTCCCAAAAACTATCCATGGATTTTAAGAACATTGAAAACTCGCCAGAGATATCGATTTTTTTGTGGGAAAAATGACTTTAAAATACACTAAAAGTCGTAATAGCTTAGGCAAAATTTGATTAGTGACTAATCGCATGCATACCTTTTCGTAGCTAGTAGTTCTGGTTCAAATTACTTTTAAAAAATGCAGTACAATATTAGTAATGGCGAAAATTATAAAGTTTTTCAATTTCGCAATGATGTAAGCATGACGTCACCAAACGAAGAAACTTTGGCTACACATTCCACACACGCAATATCTTGGTCATTTCTTCAATATGTAATCCCAACCTGAAAAAAGTTAGCTGCTAAAATGAACAGTACTTAGCAACTGTAGCTTAGCACCAGTCCTTAGTAACTGTGGTAACGGGATCCGTCCGAACACCCTTAAGCTCCAATTCAAAGTCCTTGGAAGATTCTGTACTACAGCAAGAAGACTTCAAAGGTTAAGCACGATCAAAAAAGCAAGACTTCCGCCAAGGGAGAAGGGAAATTGATCCCCCGTAAAATCTTTTGATGAAGAGATATTCCCCCCCCAAAATTACTCCTGTTTACAAGCGCTTTCACTGGCATTTAGCGTTTGTATTAAACGTATTCTATATTCATTTATATACATTAATGAGTGTTAATTAACAGAATACCCCACGGAAGATCAAAGGGTGAAACTGGGACTTAAAAATCCTTCAGAATATTCAGTTATATACACTAAAGAGAATGATTAACGGAATACTTACGAAAGATCAAAGGGTGAAACTGGGACCTAAAAATCCTTTAGAACTATTCCCCCATGGTTGTGTATGACTTAGTCCTGGCAAAGCCAAACGTTGGTAGAGATGATTGACGACATTTGTAATCTCTCCTATAGCAACTGGGCGATTCCATGTGACTGATGTGACATTTTAAGAAACAAGTGTAACCCGTACCACAGTGTAGAGAACAGAGGAAACTCCCTTCGCTGACAAGAAAGGCATGATCATAAGCCTCTCTGAAAACAGGGACATGATAATATGTGACAGCCATCAAGGCATCATTTTACCAACAGTAGCAGGGAAAGTGTTTTGTTCTGTGATAAATACAGTATTGAAAAGATAAAGAATACCAAAACCGCAAAAAATACCCATAACACCGATATTGTGCGGCAATTCAAATTAATGCGTATTGAGCCCTATGTCTACCAAGGGAAAAAAATGTCCAAAATTTCGGTATTATCGGGGATGTTTATATTTCGTAAATTAAAATACCGAATAACCGGTAAAAAAAATTGGTAGGTACCAATTTACCCATGAGCCTTATTTTGATAACCGCACAAGCTTTCGGAAACAAACTATCACGCCCCAACGGGCGAGCCAAATGGAAGGGCTGCTTTCCGCTGGAACGGAACTGCATTCACAAAAATGGCTATAGCTCGTCAATAAGCCAAGTTAAAAATTTCAATTTTCAGCACAGGGTACAATCGCAAATATGTAATCACCTTTGACATATGTTCATTTGTTATGTTCACTTGCGTTGATAAGTCTGAGTACATGATAGTTTCTCAGACTCAGTACTTCGTTAGACTCACGACAAACAAAATATAAATATCCACGAGCAGCTAAGTGTGGCACAAATGATGTATTTTGCTGTTCAAACTTTGCTAATCAAGCCAAGGATTCAGAAAAACTCTGAGCTCCAGGTGGAACCCGAACCTGCCACCTTCTAAAAGAGGAACATTTCAAAACAGAACTTGTAAACATTCTCCCATGAAGACGGGCGATAACACATGCTCAGCCATAACCAAATTGTAGTCCTTGACACTTATGCCTAAATCGATAGCATTACGTTGACTACGTATCACTACAGAGTTCTTTTTAGCCGTTGAAGCCTAGAATTAGCTGTTTGGCAAGCACAAGACGAAATGTTTGAAGTGGGAGTGCCTAATCGCTTGTATGTTTTGCAGGATAGAACCGTTCACAATCAAAGACTGGAATGAAGAGTTAACCGACCGCTGGCTTCTCGTGACAGCTGGACTGTGACAAAGTTATGTTTAGTCACCAGTTCTGTCTGGAGTACCAAAAGAGCACTGGGTGCTGAACGCCCAAGACAAGGGTGATGAGGGTGTTGTACTTGAGAGAGTAAGCTTGAGATATCTGAAGCATTACCAGGACTTTCAAAGACCTAAGAATTTCAAAATTTTCGAGAACACCCGTAGATTGCCCATACCTGTAGTTTGTCACATGACCTGCCCAGTCTCAACCTGGGCATCAGGAAATTGCAGGCTATCCATCCGCTTGTCCATGATCCTAAAGCAAGGCTTCAGTTTGATACAGCACAGGGGATAAAAGCAGCATTCTAGGACTACAACTGCAGTACATGTAAATGTAATAAAAACTTAAGTCATGTTGATTTCCGATTGGACAGAGAAAATTAATATCACCTTTAAAAGTGGAGATACCCTGGAAGAAAATGGGAACAACTTTGTCTATCTTGGTAGCAGTGGCATAGCGGCAACCTTCCCAAGCAATTTCCATGTGGAAAAGACTGTTATTTTGAATTGGCTAACTCTCAGGCTTAAATTAAAGACCAAGTTCGAATGACCATAGCCAAAGAGCATTACTCTAATTGGGGTCGGGGTGTTTGTTTGGTCAGTACATTTTGTTGCATGGCGCCTTATCAGACCAGTCCCACTACGTTGCTGCTTGGTAGGCCTTTGGCAGAGAACTTACAGTAAAACTTAATCATCACATAGGTAGAGAGTAGATGATCTCAAAAGTGTGTGGGGACTGGGATGAGTGAAAAGCGGCTCGTGGCGGACATGTTTACGAGTTGTTAGTTGAGTTGTATTGCAGTTTCAGGTAAATCTATCCGTGACTTTATTCTTTCACTATTATATTGGTGGTAGCAAGAAATCCAACTGCGTTTTTTTACCGGACGTAAAATTCACAGAACAGGAAGATATTTGGAAATTTCTGAGAGACCGACAGAAGAGGCAAAAGCTTTCTATCATCAGCAAGAAGATTCGGTAAGATAGAGCTACAAGGCTTTATCGAAAGCACTCACCGAAAAGTATGAAGGCCGTTTGGCTTTTTTGAAGTACAAGAAGGAATTTCATAGGCGAGTGAGGAAATTTATCATCCCTTCGTTTGGCTTATGTTCAGGCATAATTTCTGCCCACGCTTGACGCATTGGCAGAAGAGCCTGGTGCAGATGAAAGAAGCAGAAACATGGAACAGAAGGCTGCGCTGGCGTTCTATGATAAGCATCAAAAGGAAGATATTTTGTGTCAGTTTATCAATGGTCTAAACCTCGATCTGAGGGAAGTGCTGATCCGATCAGATGATTTGTTGCAGACTTAGGAGTCAAACGGATTGCAAACCAGGAGCGTGAAATAGGCAATAAACCATCCAGTAGCCACTGTCGAGAAACCACAAGTTCACAAGAAGAGATAGGTCGTACGATTGACCAGAAAGTGGAGGAGAAACTTAAAAAGCTTTTGAATCCGGAGGACCTGGCAGATGATGCAGCGCTCCAGAGAGGATGTAAAAGAGGGCCCCCGAGACGAGGACCAAGACCAACAGAAGTTTTCAGAACATGTAATGGCCATGGCCATGGGCCCGGAGCTGTCCCACGCTGGCTGATGTAAGCGGAAAAGAGCCTGGCCAAAGGTCCCAACACCATCCTTAGATGATAGAAATGGGACCAAGCATCCTTACAAACCAGCAGCACTATCCACCGCAGTCAACACAGTTCACACCAAACATGCGGCAAGAAAACACAATTACCGAGTCGAGGGTACAGCGAATAAGACAAAGACCCTTCTTTCTGTTGGATAGAGGAGTCGAGGTGAGTCTTATTAGTTCATCAGTTCCAGCACTGAAGCTAAAGGGATCCAAAATAAACCCGGTGTCAAAAACACACCAGCCCATTGCAGTCAAGGGGGAAGGCTCAGGTTCTAGAAACTAATTAGACGTTTCTAGTTGTAGATGATTTAGCTGAAACAGCGCTCGGGGAAGATTTCATTGACTGTCATCATAAAGAATGAGCACAATAGGCTCTGGCTGCATGGTACGGAGGCGCCACTCATTACCTCGAGTAAGTGCAAGGCTGCCTTACTTGAAAATTACACGCCAGTAATTGCACGTTGTACAGTGGAGTTACTAGCCCAACATCAGGTTCTGATCCCCATGCGATGTAAAGACAAAATTAATAGAACGGGACTCTTCGAGTAAACAAGAACATCGGGTGGAGTCCTACTATCGAAGACAATGGTCTCAGGTAAACAGCATGCGAACTTCTGGGTTAAGGCAGGTAATCTGTCAGACTCATCAGTTACTCTGTTTAAGAATCAGAGAATAGAAATTGTTACCGAGGTGGATAATTTGTTTCTGAACCACTGTCGTTGAGCAGTGATAAAACACCGGTAGCTGGCAGTAGTGGATTTGGTGAGCGTACGAGCATGTTGAACACATCGGGAATTGATCTACCTAAAAGCCCAGTGGAAGGAGAGAATAGAGAACAATTGGAGAAACTACTAGCATTATATGCTGACGTTTTCTCGAAAGCTGGCGCGAGTGTTAGGTGGAAGTATAACATCACATTTATCTAAAACCTGACACTGTCCCAGTGAAGCATCAGTTACGCACGATCCCTTTTTGCCTACAAGGAGGAAGCAAAGCCAGATTTGAAAGGTATAACAGAGGACGGTGTTATTGAAATATCGACCTCTCAATGGGCCAGTTCTTGCGTAAAAGCGGAGATTTGAGGATCTGTGTGGATAACAGAAAACTCAGCGAAGCAACTCAAGTCAAAAGCTATCCGCTACCAAACATCACCGAGGCACTGGATCGTATACCAGATGCTTCCTACTTTACAACTATAAATATGGCTACCATTAGGTGGAAGTCGCTCCTGACGACTGCGAGAAGACAGCGTTTATAAGCCCACACGGGCTTTTCTAGTATTGTAGGATGCCTTTTGGTTTAGCAGGTGCACCAGGTACATTCCAGTCGGTGGTGGAAGATATGCTTTAAGTTCTGGAGACCGACGATATGTTAGCTTACCTGAACGTCATGTGTTTTGGCTCGAGATTTGAAGAGCACTTGCAGGGAATTGAGAGATCTGTGCAAGCTGTACGGTATGCGGGTTTCAAACCATCCGGAAAGAAGTATCAATTTACTAAGTCAGTCAATTTCTTAGGTCACACAATAGATCGAGATCAGACCACAGCGAAGATTGAGATTATTCGTCAGTGGGCCTCCCCACGAAATGAAACAGAGCTGAGGAAATCTATCGGAGCTTGCACTTTTTGGAGAAGATTCATGAAAGGATTTTCACACGTAGCAGCACAGCTCCACGAACTGTTAAACAAACCGGAGTACCACTGGACACGAGAATGTGATCAAGCTTCTAACACCTTAAAACAGTTGCTGTGTACCTCAGTCACGTTGACGCTGCCCGATTGACATGGATGCTTTTCAGTAACGGGTGATGCATCGAACCAAGCAGCAGGATTTTGCCTTGTACAGACAGATAAGAATGGAAACATATGACAAATAGCATTCGGAGGCAGAAAATTCAGTAAGACACCCTGACACAGCGCAATTACTCCGCAAACGAGAAGGAATGTCTCAAATCGCTCAAATCGTACCGTTCATATCTGTTAACCTACGAGTTTGATCTTCACGCTGATCATGAATCTACAAACTGGTTACTTACCCGGACCAAGAGCACAGTGGACGATTATGGCGCTAGATAGACGAATTCAGCTTCCGTGCAAGGTCCATCACAGCTGGTGCCAAGAACACTGTAGCTGATACCTTAATTTGGATTCAGATGGTATCCATCGGGGAGAACGAAGATTTGTCTTTGGAATACATCAGGAGACAACAAGATGCCTGCCCGATTATTAAGAAGGTCAAGACTTGGCTGTCTGATAAAATACTACAGTACAAGAACAGGAAGTTCGTGGGAGCTAGTTAAAAGCCTTCCATAAGGAACTGCCAAAGGTGATTATGGGAGGTGACCGCATACTACGACATCAGGGCTTCGAAGGAAGTGAGGCAAGACAGATAGTTCTCCCATCTCCATTAATACAAAAAGCTTTAGGGATGCCTCATGATGATTTGGGACACCTGGGCTCCACAAAGACAGGGATTCGGGTTCGGTGCAGATATTTCTGGCCTTCCATGACTGCAGACAGTGGCAACTGGTGTAAGAATCGAATCATTTGTCAGTAGAGGAGGAACTGCATTCCATAATGCGGACCCTCTCCAACCAATTATCACCTCTCGCCCAGTGGATATAGTGGAGTATCCCAAAAGCAATCGAGAGGGCAGGTGCTGTTAGGTTATAATCGACCACTTCATCAAATGGTTAGAATTTTTTCCCCAATGAAACCAAAAACCGGAAACAATTGCCAAGAAAATAACGAATGGATGGATTCCTCGATGTGGAGCACCAGAACAGTTGCACAGTGACCAAGGATCCAATTTGAATTCCAAAATCATGGGGGAGATTTGTGAGTGCTTGCAGATCTGGAAGACGTTTACAAATCTGTTTCATCCTCAGTCTGGTGGGCTTAACATACGCACAGTAAATGCAATGCTGGCGAAGTCGGTGTCCGAAGCTCAAAATAAGTGGGATCTGTACATATCTTCTACATGTTTCGCATATAATACCGCGGTCTACAGCAGTACACTGTACATCTCCAGCTATCTGGACTTTGGGAGAGAACTCTGTCTTCCCAGTGATTTAGTTGAACCACCACCAACGCCACCAGAAATACCAGACCTTTCCCAGTCTGCTTGGCGGTGGAAAGATAAACTGAATCGGGCATGCAAGACAGCAAAAGAGTTTCTTTCCTCTGCACGTCGCACACTGAAAAACTATTACGACCGTTGGGCCAAAGCCAAGAATTATGAAAAGGGTGACCTGGTTTTATGGTTCGATAATGAAACTAGAAATGAAGGGTGCATGAAACTGAACGGACCATGGACCGACACCTGGGAGGTGACAAAACAGCTTAATGAGTGAGGTATGCAGCCACTTGTGGAAAGATTGTTGGCTAATAACACTGGGAGTGGCTGCAAGAGAGACTAATCCTTGTGCCGCATATGTAAACCAGCCTTCATAGTGAAGAAATACCAAATGGATTTCCATCTTTGTATACTGTAATCCAAAAAACCACATGGGATGTGGCAACACAATCCACAAGGCAAGAGTTTTTAGCTCTTTGAAAGTCGACCAACATCCCAAGTGCTTGGATCACATTATCCAATATGCTAATCCGTTTGGCGTTTCTTTTATAAAATAACAAGGGATAAAAATCCGTAAACTTACAGCGTACTTAACGCAATGATGAAGTTGATAATTCTCCCAACATGATCAACTACCAATCAGAGACAAGGTTAAGAAGATCAACGGAATTAAATTCATGACATTTCAACGTTTAAAAAAAAGAAGAAGAGTTTTGCAGTTTTTACGAAAGTCAAACAACTTACCAACTTTTTAGCAACACAAGTGCCAGTAAACTTTTGGTGGAAATTTTTCTGTGCTTGGATACTCTGTCCAAACGCAGGTATTAACCAATCAAAGCTTCCATACAACACACGTTATTTGATTTAAATTATAACACTTCTTACTTAAGGCGTTTTCTCCGTGCCTACATGTCTGATAGCATGCAGAAAGTTTGGGGTAATTACACTTACACTTTACTGTTTATAATCAAAACTCAAATGCTGTAGAAAATTAAAGAAATTAACTTTCCACAAAGAGTATTACTATCAGATGTTGTACTAAACACAATTTGTGAGCCAGGTTTATATTTGCTATTAAAATATAACAAATCCTAGAATAACAGAAGGCTGATGCCAACAATTGTCATAGGGTATACAAAATATAATGAGCTACTAAACCCTTACTGTTCACGAGGTATCACCTTATTTACAGCTTACTGCTGACAAAACAATTGAGTCAAAAAGCCACTAATCTTCAAACCTCTTCATTTGGACTTGGTTTTAACACCATACGATTTTTACCATCTTGTTTCTTGCCCATTATATATGGCTTCAATGTTTGTTAACGTCAACCTGTTGTAGAAAAACGTCGGTTAACTGTTGAAAACTGCAAACTTGGTCATTTAGAGCAGTCTGTTCCTTCAGATGGAATAATTACAGCCCAATGACCAAGGCTCAGATGCGCGGTGCAACATTGCAAGTGTATTGCTTCGTAATGTTGGTAATTGCGTGTAATTCTTTTAAAAATGGTAAAATCACCCTATTATATACCCTCAATATATTTAACGCTAATGCTAACTCTAATCCTAACGTGGCATCCTGCCTAAAAACATCTCTCTCGTTAATACGTTTTAGTAGACACTGTACTGTTGCACAAAATCTTGGGCTACGAATCCGCGATTTAATTTCTCCCGTTTATGATTCAAGTAATCTGCAAGAGAGGGGAATTAATTCCACCCAGAAAATTTTGGGCGCATGGGGTATCCCTTCAAAAAAAGCAAAGGCTCATTGCTGTAGTGTTTTAATGCTGTACAGTAGCGCGCGGTTGGATAGATGGATTGTCACATAAAGTATTCAACACTTATTTAACTATAAGTATGCTACGAGTATGGTTCAGAGTTTTTACTGAGTATGGTAGACAGCTCCTGATGAAAGATCTAGGAGAACTTTTGGGGAACGGGAGGGGCGTGACACTTCACAACCTCAAAATCTACTACGATGGTTACCCGTAGACGACAAATCAGGGCTGTAATCTCTTTTAATTGTTGTTTTCTCATTTTAACCTCTCCCTCTCGAGAGTATGCGATCAGTATATTCTCGTTTCTCTTACGATTAAGTTAATTCTCAGGCTTGTGAGTGGGCGGAAGTTGGTCTGTCGTGCGAAAATACTCGTGAGCGCCACTTTGGACTTTAAAACGACTGGAACAACTCAGGGTCATATTTTCAAGGCAAAAGTTTTGGCATAAAACAATTACCCCAATTCTTTACGTGAAAATGGACGACGAGGAAATCCTCAATTTAGTAAAATGTTTGCTAAATTTAACGATAAAAAATTCAGTACATAGTTAAAATAGAAAGCTTTTATCTCAACTGTTTTTAACGACCAAACCAGCATAAATATCAGCTATTTGGCAAAAAAAGTAAAACAGTTCGAAGGAGTGAGGAAACTTCAGCATGTTCTCATTTTTCTGCACTTTCCCGAAGAATTGGGGACGGGAGAGAGAATTAATTCTTCCTTAAACCTAGTTCTTAACTCAGTTGTTAGGTTGAAGTTTGAGATTTCTCTAGTCTTGAATTTGTATATTCACGTGAAAGGCGGCATTTTAAATTTAAAACTATTAGTACGCAGAGACTAGGGATGCATTCGACAGTGATACTAAGGCCTAAAAAGGAACTAAAGATTGTATATACGGTTGTGCCGGGTCAAAATAAATTAGTGGGAGTTCTTGAATTAGGGATAGCCTACTTGTTGAGATACCGATCATAACGACCGTATTATATCCCCCATCGGTTTGTCTTTAGGACTTAATCAGCGATACAGATGTATCGTGAGACTATGCTAGACATGATGTGAATGCCGATTTACCAAAGCCAAAGAAGACAAGTTTTGAGACAGTATGCTACAGACTTGTGCTACAGGAGCGGTAATTTTTTCGGACGGACGGTATGTTCATCAGACATTATAGCGACTTTTGATATAGACAGTAAATAACGCGGCTTACGTTAAATCGCAGAAACTGGCTAGCAGCTGCAAGCCGAGAGTAATTCCATCTAATTAAAAACAACTCGCTGTGCTTGTTTTGTGTTCGTGAGTTCTTTTCAATAGTTCCTATAGTTAAGACGCGCCCTACTGAAGTGAAGAACAGCTTGTACGAACAATATGGCGTCGGTTGTTCAAAGGTTGCATAGATTATCCAGCAGATAGGTCCGAACGAGTGAACCGCACTATACATTCTTTCAGCTACCAAACTTAATTTTTATCTGACGAGTAGGATTATTAAGTGGGTATCTTCGGTATCTCCTTATTCAGTGTATTCCACTCGAGAGGAATTATACGCTGGACAAGCTATCTGGGATTTGAACAACCGACCTCAGATCTTCAGGCCGCACGTAAGCCACGTCTGTAACCCAACATACGGTTATGTGTTTGAACGAGTAAGCGTTTTATTTCTATCGTATAAATGAACCTGTTCGCGTTTCTATGGATCCATTTCGGGTGAAATTTTGGATTAATTTGTATATTTCCCGTCCTTTAATCTCCGTCGGTAGGGTAGGAACGATCTCGTAGTTTCCCGAAACTATTAGTTTCTAAAATTATATAAATTAACATTAGAATGCCCATACATTATTCTGGCCCCAATAAAAAAGTTTGGGCTCAACGATTTCAGTAATTGATCTTTCAAATGGCTAAACGGGTCACTGTCCACTGGAAATTTTGCCTTCCCTGTTACATGGTAGGAATTCTTCAGACTAAAGATTATTGTATGTGGTGAAACACATACTGATTTTATCGCTATATCTGCCATCGCACGGTGTTTAGTGCATGTACATGTACGCTTCAGAAGTGCTTGGATTTAATCGTTTCCTGGGATCATAGGACTGGGTTTATGGAGTTATCATTCCAGCCTCTTCAAAGTTAGTGACATCTAGCTTTAAATTACATTGAAAGGTCATCTTCCAAGAATAAGGCTACTGTACGTCTACACGTACTCGTTTTCAAATCTATCCGTTCGCATTAAACTGAAAACGCACCAAAAATTTTGCGTCCACACGCTCGTTCTTGTACAAACTGCACTGTTCTTGTTGAGTGTTTCTTAACGACGAATTAAAAATAACCATGTTCTATCGTTTCCGGTCATTAACTCCAACCAATCAGGATAAAGTCGTCCTGTGTTTAGGTGGGCTGGATCCAACATCGTTTTCAAAAGTCTTCACTTTCGAAAACGCTGATTCAGTGTTTGCGTGTGGACGGAAGGCGAAAACGAGTAAAAAAGTCTCCGTTTTCGCACGAAAACGTATACATGTGGACGGGGTCTATATGCCTTTGTTTGATGCCTTTGTTAATTTCAATGAGCACAAAAAAGTTAAGCTGTTGTGCAATGCTGAATATTAAACTAAAACTAAAGACATGCCCACTCAGGGTAACATTAATTTATGTCAAACGCGAGGAAACATGCCACATGCAATATCTTTAAAAGTTGGAGAATACCAGACTCTACTTTTACCAAAAAATGCAAATAAATATGGCAGGAATGAAACATATGAAATGTAGAAAAAGTAGACTTTTTGCTAAAGTTTGAAAGTAATTGATTGCAAGAAAAGAGTACTGACAATATAAATGGTGTCACAGTAATGTATTTTATTAGACTCTGTACATTATTATTACTTCTGTTATTATTTTTAATGTCATAGGATAGATGACAGGACACACATTGATAACAGCATTTTTATGTTGAAGTGTTTTTATTCTGTTAAAATATTTGTTTAATAATAATAATAATAATAATAATAATAATAATAATAATAATAATAATAATAATAAAATAATACCCAACACAAAATGCCAAACAAGTGTTTTCTCTGCTGAGCAGTTTTTTCAAGCAGAAACTACGTTAAGCCATTTAAAGTGGCAAGGGTACTCTTTAGTAATATTTTACTCTAGCTAATTCAAGACGATTTTCCTTAACAACAGTATACTGTAAGTCCTGCCTGGCAAAGTGTTAAGATGCTACTTGTTCATTTTACCTTATACTGCATGCCTTAAAGATCATCTCTACTGTAACTGTACAAATACATAGGAAGGCAGGGTTTGCAAAAGATTCAGTTTGGCAAGAAGGAAGTGGTCACAGTGGGTATCTGCAAGATTTTTACCCAGGGTAGTCAGGGTGAGATCTGAAAAAATTGTGATTGATGCAAATTCTGAAAAATTGAAAAGTTTACTGGAAGAGGAGACCCTCACTGCCTCCTGAAATATACTGTACTGTAACCCCATTTTAGTCCTGACATAATTTTGTTATAATGCATAATAAAAAATAAAGGAATCTGCCTTGCTGATGTAAATAATTATACCAACTCTAAAATGTAAATAGAAGTTGATATAGTGAGTAATATTATTACCTACATGTATAACATTTGAGGAGCATGTGCAATTTCAATCTATATTCACCAAACAACCACACGTCACACAACATCTTGCACAACATCTACCAGTATCGTTAACTAATGTGGATTACATGACTTGTCCAGACTGCAGTTAGCAGTACACATATCAACTATAAACCAGTAAAAATAGTAACCTTCCTTCTACTATCTGAGTCCATGTACTGTAGCTCAATGGTTAGAGCATCTCACCAGTGATCAGAAGGTTAGTGGTTCAATTTCCATCAGGGACTCAGATAAATTTTCTGAGTTTAAAAGCTTGAGGAGTGTGCTCAATTTTGATCTGTATACACCAAGCTAATACATGTATATGCACTGTACACTGAATTATGTCCAGAGGGGGAATTTTCACTAGAGTGAGTGATTTCATCAATTTGGAAAAATAATAATCATGGCATGTGAGTTTTTTTCACATAATTATTTGCTGTACTCAAACATACTACAGGTAAAATTAATATTGTAGTAATATATATATCATTTGGTTTAAACAAGGTGAGTAATGAGAGTAGAAGTATGAAGGCTTGGTTATAAAGAAAACAAAATGGGAGTTAAGACTTTGATAATTGACAGTTCGACACAAGTCAACATCATCTTGCAACTGGTCAGCACTATACAACTATCATACTAATCATATTCAAACCATAAATCTCTGAATAAAATTTGGTTTGAAAGAAATAACTCTCCAGAGTAAAGTTACTGAAGACATCCAGTCCTACTTCCAACATGGTTATTAGCTACTGTACAGGGTATTATGAAATAAAACATTTACTTTGCTGTAATGTAGCTTTAATTTTGGACAACTAGTGGACGTTTGTCAAGCTCGTTATCTCAGAAAAATGACTTCTGAGCCCTAGATGGGAATTGAACCCACAACCTTCTGATGACCAGTGAGATGCTCTAACCATTGAGTTACCATAACTCAGATGGTGAGCTAGAGTGCAAGTATGTCATATGTACTGGCTAAGTGGAACTCATGATATGATAATTATGATTGACATACAGTACTTAATGTTGAACACGAACTTAGTTCATGTGGGAGCTTGGTAAATCGACTAGTGGACATTTGTCAAGCTCATTATCTCAGAAAAATGACTTCTGAGCCCTAGATGGGAATGGAACCTGCAACCTTCTGATGATCAGTGAGATGCTGTGGCCATTGAGGTACCATGACTCAGATGGTGAGCTAGGGTGCAGGTTCTGAGTTTAGTTGCAATTGTTGTAATTCAGTCACTGGCAACTGTTGTGATGGCTGTAAGAATAGAACTCAAGTCTGTTTTTATAACTGTTGGCGACAATGGCAGATGGAATTACAACAATTACAATAAAAGAAAACTAGCCTTTATCATTGGTCTGAGGACTGTATTATTGTATAATAATTCTTTCTACAATTTTTCATACTAACCCGAATTCTCATTCATGATGGAAGGATGTTGTTTGATTTAAAAGATCTTTGCTAGCTGGAACATCGACAGCATTTTTAAGTGAATAAAAATCGATACATTAGGCAACGGAAACGTGCAGCGAACGGGCCCTTAGAAAGAATCTAAAACACCAAAATCGACAGCAAATAAACCGCCATATTTGAAAATACGCGCGTAGAGACAGCAATCCGTAAACTTTCCGTTCAATGACGGCAACCATCGGCAACCATCGGCAACCAATAGCAGCTCACCACGCAAAATGACTGTTTCCCACTGGAAGAAATACACATCATCTGTCTGTCCTATTTTTAAGTAAATCACAAATGTTCAAGTTTAGAAAGCAGCAAGAGATGTCGTGGATTACTAGACTCACGTCGGTTCTTGTGTATGTTGTTGTAGATCTAGGCAACTATGGTAAGTCTCCTTTAGATCTAGTCGCGTGGAAGACTTTAAGTTGTTCGCTAAGAAAATAACACACCACATACCGGTATATCGATACAGACATTTGTCAATTAATTTATGTGGTGCTTTGCATATCTCGATAGTTGATGGAACCAGTGAAGAAGTTAACCAACATCTTGCCATGGGAATGAAGCTGGTTTCGGCTGGACAACTGTCCGATGCCTTGTCACATTATCACGCCGCAGTGGGTATGTGAATTAATCTTCTGCATCTACCATGATAATCAACTTCTATGTCAATAGTATGCTGCATGAAGCACTTAATCACATATTGGAGGGATATTTTCAATTTTTTTATTCCATTCAATCCATCATTATGTCTTGGTTTTCTGTTTTTAATCAAGACTAACATTAATTTATTCAGATATGCAGCTTTACACTTGTACCAAACTTCAGACCAGGTGCCAAATCAATAGAATTATTACACTTGTTTTCTTTACAAGCGTTGCTGTTGTTGTTTCCAACCTCAGAAACAATAGCTCCACATGGAAAATTCATGTGTAATAATTTTATTGAATTGGTCCCAAGCAGCAGTTCTGAAAATATGTGTACTGTAACAAATTTACATCAAATTGGTGATGGTGAAATCCTGAGTTGAGGATTCAGAAAATGTTTGCTTTTCATGTAATTCATGTAGAAAATTCATTGATAAATAAACACTTGAAAAACTGTGCAGTGTACAGGTATTACAGTACATATAGCCAGGGATGTAGTGCTGTATACTCACTAAATCCCCACCCCACCAGCATCAGGGGAGCTTACTGATTTCAAAGAGTCCCGGAACTAGCTGGTGGAACTGGACAGATGATAATTTTCTTTAGGGAAATTCAAAATGTTAATTTTTGACAGTGTGATATACAGGTAGATACAGAATATTTCCAGATCTGGTTTAGATAAGTTGCCAATTGATATACAGTACAGTTGTATTTAAGTAAATACCACCACTTATTATGCCCTAGTGATCAATTTCATGCAGGCACATATGGTGGCCATTTTGAACGGTGGCCATCTTGGTTTTGGTGGAAATCAAATCAAACAAAAATGCAAAACTAAAATGCTAAAGTAAAGCAGGGGAATAATAGAGAAAAGTTATTTTAGGTGTCAATATGAATGCTTGGGAAAATTATTCTAAACTGCACACTTAATATTATACTTAAGCATTGAGCCTTACATAAAAATACTCCACATGCCATGTAATTGACAGATTGCACTGTTTCACTGAAAATCTACTCAAAAGATCTTGCTTAGCTCTAAATTTTTTGTTGATCTATTTGGGATTGTATGCATCCCTTGTGGGAGTCTAAGGGTTAATCTTGAAATCCTTAGGACAAGAAAGTTTATCATCAGAGCAAGAAAGCTCTTAGGCAGCCTAATAAATGAAGTGATTTTCCTTTACACTCATGTAGCTGGACATTTTCAGCTTGTTTACCAGTAGCAACAAACATGGATATTGAAACCTATTTTTATTCCCCTGGCTCTCATGCTTAATATGTCTAGTATTAGAATTATCCAAAGGTTGTCAACTAAATTTATACTTGAAACAAATGCTTGAAGAAATATCCCTTCTATTCAAATACCATAAAGAAAATAACCAAGAAAACAACACTTAAGTAAACTTGAATAATTTTACTAACCTCTCACAAACTGCTGTTATAAAAAACTGTAAAAATTACTTATAGTTTACATGTACAGGATTTTGCTGAGTTTTTGGGCTGTGATGATGCTTTCATCCTGTTACTAGTCATTTTTTCAAATGCGAAAGATATCACCTCATTGGTCACTGAAAATTATGATGATGTATTGGCTAATGAGGTGATTTCTTTTGCATTTGAAAAGATGACCAGTAACAGGCTGCAAGCATCCCACATCATCACAGCCAAAAAAGGTGAAATGCTGCAAATTGTCAATAATTTTTGGTGTTTCCAGAGTGTTTTGATATACTGCAGAACTTTCGTGACAGGTTATTAAAACTGTTCAATTGCACTGTACTTGGGTGTTGTTTTTTTGGTTAATTTCTTGATGGTATTTCAATAGAAGAGATATTTCTTCAAGTGTTTGTTTTCAACTGTGAATTTAGTTGCCAAGCTTTGGATAATTACCAGTATAATACTACATAAGTTGAGACAATTGCACAAACTAAGGGAATGGAAATAGGTTTCAATATCCATGTTTGTTGCTATACTGGTAAACAAGCTGAAAATGTCCAGCTGCATGAATATAAGGGAAAGTAACTTCATTTATTGGGCTGCCCATGATGCAAAGCTCCAAACAAGAAATGGTAAAGACATTTCCAGAAATACTACTTCTCAAAAAATAAATCCAAAATGTCATATCCATTTATTCTTATTACAAGTTACTGGAAAGTATAAAAAGTGATACTCAATGTTAGCATTAAATTAATTGTTTAAATTTTACACTGTACACAAAACCAAGTTCTGCCTAGTGCTGTTGAAAGTTCCACATGCTGAACATGGAACTCTTCTGTTAGACATTTTATTATTGGCAATCATTCTCCAGACTCAGTTTGTGGTCTACCATGAATACACAAAGCTTCTGAATTTTTCCCATTTGCTCTGTCATGATTGGTGGTACAATATTCTGCAGAGTACAAGAGTTCACCCACTCCACCAAATCTTTATGATACTTCAGAACATTTCTGTGTACTGATCGGTAAATCTAACTTTCATGTAAATGTCTTCACTTTTTTATATCAATGACCTTCCAGTTGCTTTTACTGCATTGAAGTAAAAGTTTCAGGAATATTTAAAAACAAATAAAGGTCATCATGGCCACACTCACTAATATTTACATCTACAGTATTTATGTTGTTTATATTATATCTATATTGTTTATATTGTTACAGTATTTATGTTGTCTTATAAATTTGAATAATTACCTGATGTATGTTTTAATGATAATTTTGTCTTCGTAGTCACTGTTTCTTATATTAATATTAAATGCATTCACTTTAGAACTTCTAATTCAACTTCTCATTTGAATTTAGCTAGAAAAATTACAAATTAATTTATTTTAAGAAGTCAAGTCATAAACAGCAAATGATTGTAACCATGTTTACACTTGAACGAACATGTCAACATACTTTTGCTGAACACAAAGTTCGTTCATGTGGGAGCTTGGTAAATATTAGATGACTAGAGGACATTCCTCAAGCTCGTTCTCTCAGAAAAATGCTTTCTGAGCCCTAGACTAGAATCAAACCTGTAACCTTCTGATGACCAGTGAGACACTGTATTATTATCATATATTTCTATTATTATCATATCTTTATTATCATAATTATTGTGACTTCTGCTCAGGTAGTACATATGACAAACCTGCACCCTAGCTCACCATCTCAGTCATGGTAGCTCAATGGTTAAAGCGTCTCACCAGTCATCTGAAGGTTGCAGGTTTGATTCCCATCTAGGGCTCAGCAACTGTTTTTCTGAGTCAACATACATGTACTATATAGTACCTTCTTCATGTCTTGCTCATCTGATAGTGGTGACATACAGTAGTGCTTTTAGTGTTCAGGACTGTCCCACAGTACGGTATCTAACTGGAGACAACTTGCATACTCTAGTCAAACTCCATCAAAATAATAGGGAACTTTTTGTTCCTTTGTGAATCATCCTGAGTACAATGATGATGGTGTGGAGAATACTCTGGAGATTGAAAATTATATATTCATTCAGAGAAATTCTTTTGTTTAACTCCTTCCCATCTGAGGACTTTCCCCTAGACAAGCAAAATCATCTGATGTTAGCCAGAGTTAAATACTAAAGTCTCCATAGGTCACTGAGGACCTATACAGACAGGAAGGAATTAAGGAGATAGGTTTTAAACCCTGGTCAGCTCTCTCCTGTCTGAGGACTTTTTCCTAGACTAGTAAAATTGTCTAGCATTAGCCAAGGTCAAATACTGAAGTCTCCATAGGTCACTGAGGACCTATACCAACAGGAAGGAGTTAAAGGACATCATCATTGACGTTGTCATTGTAAATCTTATGGTCCCTAATAGGGGACAGATTCATGTTGAATAATATCCCATAATCTCACACCTACACTGTATCCCTTGGACCACCACAGGAGGGGTGAGGAGAGTGTTGTTAATAAGAGCTGGGAAAAGTAAGCATAACTCCTAAATTATTACCAGTTAGGAGCTGAAACTATGGGATTGAAGCAAAAATTTTGTGATTGAGCACTGGGTAACCTTCCTATTTTATTTCCATGATAATCTTGTTTTTGAAGTTGTTTCAAAAGTTTTCAATATTTTCCCTCACACTAAAATGAGGAAAAAGTAACTGTTTCATTTTGAGGAACTACTGTACTGTAACATTATTATTGATATTAGGTACAGGCTTTCAAGAATTGAAACTGTAAAAACTCTTTAAAGTGAAACTTGAAAAAGATATAAATGTCAAGGCATTGTGGGGAAGTATTTTATCATTATTTGTGTAACCATAATGGAGATAAAACAATTTTGTGTTGTTGGCATGGCAACAGATATAATTATGACATAATCTTGCAATCATTTTTTTATGCAATTCTTTCATTTGATTATTTCAAGTCGTCAAAGGCTTATTCAAATTGTATGAACTTGTTCAATACGGTAATAATAAGATGAACTTCTACTACATATACATAATATTTACTTCAGATGGCTACATGTGCATATTATTTATTACTTCAGATGGCTGTGTGCTGGAACAAATGAGCTTGTCAAGATTGCTTGGTCTAGCATAATCTGGCACACATGTACTGTAGTAAGGATAATCTGCAAGTACTTATGGAGCTGCAAAAGAGAGCAGCAAGGATTATTTTAGATGCCAAATGTCAATCTTTGCCAGTATTTGTCAGTATTGTCAGTTCCTTTATTTAATAAGTTGCCATTAAAACACTGGTTGCCATTTTACATTGAGGCTAGGATAGTAAGTGTCTGATTATGTATAAATGTACCAGCTTAGAGTTCCTACATATTTGTACGATGCACTGGTATTGAACTTTGATATACATTCTAGACACACTTGATATTCAAAATTTAATTTTGTATGTCCTAAGTACAATCGTGACTGAAGGCAGTAGATCCTTTTCTGTGTCTGCCATACAATTGTAGAATAGTCTCCCAGTGGAAATTGAATCACAGCCCACCTTGAAAAGCTTTAAGTCCACACTCTGTGACTTCTACCACAAAGAACAACTGTTGTTAACTTATTTTAACCCCTACTGAATAATTACTATATTATAGTATACTTTTATTAAGTATTAGGAAATATAATTTTAATCCTACATGTAGCTTTAATTTAACTTAGTACCTATGTAATTAATCTGTTTATTTTAATGACATTTTATTGTAAATACAGTATCATATTTATTAGTTGAAGGCCACAAGTTTATAAGTGCTTGTCACTTTTTTAGAAGTGACAAGCACTTATAAACTTGTGGCCTTCAACTAAATAATATAAAAGTGTTACCCTTGTTAAATAAAGTCTTACCTTACCTACCCTTACCATTAATAAGCACAAAGTGATTTAATGATATCATTAAGTAGTATCTGCAGTTATAATGCCAAATGACTGACAGGTCTTATATCAAAACAGCTATTATGTTAACATTTATTTTGAAATAATTTATACTGCAATTTTAGCCAAGACAATGCTTTTAAATTTTACGTTCTACTGTGCATCATTCTTTAGCAAATTACAGTATATACCACTACAGCACTGTATATGTTGTAGATGGGAAGGTTTATTAACAACTATATCAGATTTATAGTGTGTGGTACGTTCTCTAATGCAGAAGAGTCTATAATTGAGGTGGAAAGCTGAACAAGGGATATTGTATTAATTTTTATGAAACATGATGAGATACTGTACTGTTACTTGCTCTTATTTTTTTTTCCATGTCCATGAGTTAACAGTGATGCACAATTTTTTAAGTAAAATTTTATTATTGCAAAATTTGAAGTAATCAACAGTTGATTTAGTTTGGGTTTTTTTTATTCATACATATTATAGCCCTTCTGTAATTGGAATTGTTTGCTCTCAGAAAAGTTCTTGAATGTGTATGTGTTGTTCTTTTCATTGCTCAACTTGATTGCTCAATGTACTTTACTTCTCTGTACACGAAATTGGATACTGACACTGGATTGGTATTAAACCAGTTACTTTCTACAGGCTGAGTGTTACAGCCTTAGAGAAATTTGTGTGTAAACAAGCTAAGTATTAAAAGTTTAACTTTTCATCACTTTTAATACATCCATTTTTAACCTTGTATCTATACATATTATTTTTAAATTTGATTAGTTATCATGTCAATTCATTTTTTTTTAAAACATGGTAATACAGTATGTACTTAAAACTTGTTACTGATCCTAGTTTAAATATTTTGTTCTCTCTAGAGGGAGATTCCTCCAACTTCTTGACATATTTCAAAAGAGCTACGGTGTTGATGGCAATGGGAAGATCACGAGCAGCTTTGCCAGACTTGGACCAATCAATTAAGTTAAACCCAAAATTTGCTCAGGTGTCTTAATCTACTGACTTATGTTTACATATTATTTTAAAAACATGTGTTTTTAGTGAACTCTAAATTATAATATGTAGTTGTGAGTAATCTCAACTCTAAAAATTCAAATGCCATACATAAAGAGTGCAGTAAGTTTGAGGTACATGTACTGTACATGTGCATGGGGGTCAGAGTCGTGGTCAATATTTTAACATCACCTTGGTTGGACACAGGTTTTGGATAAGGGTTCCATGTAGAACTCATTAAATTTTGCATATTCAGCTAAGGTGTATGCGAAGTCACAAAATTTAATGTCCAGCTTCAATGGACATTGTAACATTTTGACTACCAGTTGATGGTGTTCAGCAATACTGTGACTACATGTAGATGTTGGCAGAGGTACACTCTACAAAAATACACAATTATTATCTGTAATAATTTTATTGTACTTTTAGAATAAAACTTCTGTAAAGTCTGTTGTCCCTCCCGTGGTACAGTAACAAATATATTAAAAAACTAAGTTGGAAAATGCAAGCACTCCATACGTTATATTCACTCCTAACAGTCAGTTCAAGTGATCATAGTGATGGAAACATTTGGAAGGTCCCAAACTACGGTACTGCAAGAGTTTTGGGCAATGGGAATGATTATGTTTGCTGGGATACATGTACGACTCAGTTGTATTGGAACAATTGTAAACAGTCTCAGGCAATCAAATGAAAACTACTGTCAGACTACTGTGACAGCAGGATTGAAACAATCAAAATCAATCCATAAAAGCATGAGTTTGCTGATTTGTTGATTAAAACACTCTGGAGACATTCCCATGCGAGAACTTCCTCTCCAGCAGACCATGTGTACTGTAAGCTTTTAAACAGCATTTATATGTAAGACAAGAGCATTTGATAGACATGAAGCTGTTCTCTGTCTTAATAATTATATTTGGTGAACCTGCTTTAAATGCATGCTTTTACCAAACTCCCATTGCTCTTCTATGTTCCCAAAGGCAGGAAAAAATGCAAAGTAAAACTTAAGGCATGCTTTTTCTCTGAAACTGACCATTTTATTTATAAAAACCTATGGCAAGATTGATGAAAATTAAGCGGGCTTTGATGTCAAAGACTCAACATGAGAAAATCAAAACTAAACTTACAGTGCATGTACATGTACTGAGGCTATGACATCAACGAAGCTTCCAACTTTTCCTACCAAACTTAGCCAGTTTCATGGCAGCTCAAAAAAATCAGACTTATGGTACTCATAAAGTACAATATTTATTTTACCCTTTTACAGGGCAGGGCTAATCCCTTTGATGAGTAAAGTTATCTGGTGTTAACCAAAGTAAAATGCTAAGGTGCACCCTTGCCCCTTACAGGGTTTGGCTTTACCATAAATACCCAGATATCAGCTGCACTTTTTAGCTGTTTTTGATCAAAAAGAAAGGGTGCTGCTTACACACAGGATAAGTGAAAAACCTCAAAATATGCATAACTTATGAATGTGCACAGCCTAAAATGCACTTGCTATTATCATAATTTTGAGACAATTACCCATGGGTAAACTATTTTTTCTAATTTTGTTGATGCTCCTCTGGGTAATAGGCCATCAGGTAATGCGAAGGCAATTTCTTTATGACCAAATAGAACTTTATGGGAAAATATTAAAAAAAAATTGCACAAGCAACCTCCAAAATTCATCACCATCATGATCATCATACTTATTGTGGCTTTGTCCATAATTATAGATATTTTAATATAATTCTCATCCAAGATGCCAGTATATGAAAATTGCTAGCATTAAGATGTAAATAATTCTTATGAAAACACTTTTGCATAATGGCACAGAAGATGAACATTTTGAAAGAGTCCTTTCAGAAGAATCAATATCAAGTACAATTCATAAAGTATTCATAAAGTAGCCACTGAAATAGTGAAAAAGTGAGTGCCATGCCAAGTTAGGTAGTTAGCTTAGTTGAAATTGAAAAAGCATGTTACATGCAGAGTGATGACGGGGTCCTGCACAAGAAGTTTGGGTTTATTATTTGGGTGTCAGGGTAATCTGCTGCCAATTTGAAACACTTTTTTTGGATTCAACCATAAATTGATCCAAACCATCAGTTCTGATTAGCTGATCTTATAAACGTAGTCATTAAATGTTTTGAGAAATAATCTTTGAACGATAATTTGTTCTAAAAATTGTTGTCTTGTATGAGTGTACTGGATAGCTGAGAGTTTTTAACAAATGTAAAATTTTTCCAAAAAAGTTTTTCCCAAAAAATTTATCTGGAAAACAGAGTGTGGCTTGCACTCGGGTAGTTACATAACTCTGCAAACGGAGTTATGTAACTTGAAAAGAATTCAGTTGAAGTAAAATTATCCAGTTACAGTACATGCACAAATAATTTTGAAGGCATAGTTAGCATTCCAACAAAAAATTAATTTTAAATATTGATATTATTATGCTATTTTTGGGGCATTTTATATGTATTGTTTACTACCTGTACTATTGTTAAATTTGCCAAGTATTGTCAAATAACTCCAGAAAGGCTGGAGTTATTTTACAGAAAGGCTTTCTAGCGATATGTATAATCCCTCTTTATAGCCAGAGTCAAATATTTATTATAAATATGTTAAGTCAACTTTTAATAATTGATAAAGCATGAGCAGCTGGGCTGTTTCTGATTTACAAGGCAAGCTGCAAATGAGCTGTAGTAAATCAGATACAGCTCAGATGCAAATGCTCTATCTTACTTATAAAACGGACACATCTGAATAGCCGTGTCTTCAAACTATTTTTCAAGTTGGAGTGATTTTAGCTTACTAAATTGAAGAAAAGGTTTATGTAAATCAGGACAATGCTGTATCTGATTTACAGCTATTGATTAAGCAGTCAGTTCTTTTGAATTTTCCTTATTAATTATTAATGTGTTTGATAATGTTAGTTACAACTTTACTAGCTTGGTGGAACAACAAAGGGGTGGGAAACTGGCAAAACATAGCTGTTGAAAAACTGATCTTTACAGCATTTAGGCCTTTTTTTAATCATGATCTAAACAACTATAAGCTGTTCCTTCGTGGAATCTTTGCTGAAAATTAATGAAATAGTGGACAAGTGGTGTCATCTTCCTTCTGCAGTAGCCGATAAGCATGCCAGTACTCCCTCAAAAACTAAACTTGTGAAGAGGGTCAAAATACCTTGGATGACCCCTTAACCACTTGAATTCACATTTCACACCAATGAAGGACCTCAAATGACCATCAAAATGTCAGTTTTTCTACATCTAAGTTCCAGCAGTTCCTAACCATTTTGGTTTTCTGCAAGTTGTTCAAAGCTGCCTACACAGCACTCTTTTATGTCTATTTATATCTTCTATTTTTATGTCTTAACTAGCTTAGGAAGTAATTCAAATAATCAGGGATCATATACATGTTATTATACTTTGTGTGCACTTCTTTTACTGGGATTTTGATAACTTTAGGCTTTCCTTCAAAGAGGCAATGTCCATCTCAAGAGGGGTGAATCAGACTTGGCTCACATTGACTTTGAAGTTGTGGTAAGCCTGTTTTTCCTTTTTGAATCCTTGTTTTTGCTCTGGCTGAGTGGCAACTTCTTGCATTATCCTTGGATGACCTTGGATACTGTCTTGTATTTTACTCTGGCTAACCCCAGATAATTTTCCTTCTGAAAAAGAGACACATGAAGGGTTAAACCTAACTTAATTAACATCAACCACCTCATGTACTACTTCTACAGACTGTACAGTACATGAATCCTGTAATTAAATGTGGTAGCAGCAGAAACCACACCAGAAATTTAATTACTGTATTGGTATTGTGAGATAATCACAAAACTACCGTACCAGGTTGGGTTGAAACTGCCAAAATGAGATTTGTTACTTCTTTCAGGCAGTATCATGGTTCCTTTCAAGGTTTTGTAAATGAATGCTCCCTGGAACCACTTCCAAGTTGCAGTTCATTGTACTGTACATTGATCCAGGTTAAAGAATAAACATCTCTCATGAAGCCAACCATAAGTGACATTAATAACTTTACCCTAGGTATTATACCACATTAATTTATTCTGGCAGATGCCAGACAACTTTATTCATCAAACGCTTAATGAAATTGTAAATGCAAAGAAAACTTACTTTCACTCAACTATTCCGGAGAACGAAGGGGATTCTAAAACGGCATGGAAATTAATCAAATCCCTTGGTGGTGGAAAATCATTACCACAGCGACGAGCTTAGCAGATGCTAATAAAAATATTTATACTCAACGGGGTGTGGCAGAGTTATTTAATTATCACTTGAACATTACTATCGCTGGGCAAATTTGGTCAACAATAAATTTTACCACCAAAATTGATTTATTAAAACTCAAGGAGCATATCAACTCTAAACTTCCAACAGCGAATGTAGAGTTTATTTTGCCGCAAATTTCTAGAATTATTGAGATAGTAAGTAAGATCCCGTCAAACAAGACCATAGGAGTAGGTGGTATCAGTATTCGATCGTTGCTAAAAATTAGTATTAAAGAACTCTCCATCGATAACTAAGCTCATGAATATGTCAATTACTACATCCACATTTCTATCTGGATGGAGGTCAGCTAAAATAACCCTGGTCTTCGATATGACGAACTATGTAAATGTTGCCAGTACCGCCAAAAGTAATCGTCCAACATGTGAATGATTGCCTATTCGAATACCCTAGAGAATATGACCTCGTTTACCACAACCAGTCGGGATTCAGGGAAAATCATTGTATCGAAACTGCTCTTGCATATACTGTATTATTGATTCACTTATGTTTAGTTTAGACAAAACCATATAAATGACTGAGCGTCTGTTCACTTTAGGAAAGCATTTCATATGGTCGACCGTAATATTTTGCATAAATTTGAATTATACGGAGTTGACAATATTACTTTTTGCCGGTTTAAATCTTATCTCATTGACAGAAAAGACTTGTAGCTATCGGATAGAATGTGTCAATGTCAGTCGACAAAGGTATCCCTCAGGATTTCATGCCCAGTACTCTCTGTAATATTTATTAGTGATCTGCCTCTTTAAATTGACTCGGGCATTGATTTGTTTCCCGAAGATACTACATTACTGGCATCAACTGATCTTAACAACATCCAAGAGTTGAGCGAAAAATTGTTATTCATGCTGAAAAATGGGCTAATGCCAACAATTTGCCTTTGGATCATGTTAAGGGTAAATCTATGTTAATTTGTGGAAAACGTCTTAAAGCCAAATTGCCTGAGGGAGATCGTCGCCTTACCATGACTGCTAATTGTACCAATATTGAACAGACCCACCCTGCTAAGCTCTTTGGCATAGAATTGGATAACGAGTTTAGTTTTGAATGCAACCTAGACACTATATTTAAAAAGAAATCTAAACGCTTCGGTACCCTGAAAAACATTAGAACTTAGCTCCCACGACGTGAACGAATCCTCCTCTACAGTTCAATGATTAATAACCCAAAACTAATTCTTTCCCGTCTGTATGGGACTTTTATTATTTTACTCTGGCTATCGCCTTATTATTTTACTCGTCAAAGGAAGAGGCACCGCCGAGGAAGAGTTAAACCATTATTTCTTTATGGTAGCGTAATTTCGACCAGTGACATTAAACGTAATCCTACTATGCTGTATTAAAGTTACAGAAGAGCCCAGGGCGTGTTATCTTGCGTGTTGACTTGCAATATTATTGTAATTTTAGCCACTGGTCGCTTTGGTAGTCAGATTTCTGTGTAGTTTGGAGTTCACGAAAGCGATATGTACATTCATTATATTTGCATTCAATATCACAACTTTTTTAGACTTTTTCGGTGTGAGCCAGATTCTATAAGAAAATCTCACTTGATTATTTCAATTTTACTGAATTATGAACTGTAAGTTGAAAACAAATTAAGATCCTGACATTTGGGGAAATGTTTCCAAAAGGATAGGGATCATACCCTAGTCTTTATAGCTGTAGTTTTTAATTGATTTAATCAAAACTTAAAAAATGATAAACAAAAGTTCGTTTTTTTAATAAAATTTTACTAACTTAAGCTGGCGTCATTTAAGAAGTACATTTTATCATTTTCACAGCTGCGGTTAGATAATAATAATGAAGAAGCTTTAAGACAGGTATGAAAAGTTGTGGTTGGCCCGGGACTGGATAACTGATAGCCTTTCTTTACACTCTATATTCTATATAATTGCATGTATGTATGTATGTCTGTCTGTCTGTCTGTCTGTCTGTCTGTCTGTATGTATGTCTGTCTGTCTGTATGTCTGTCTGTATGTATGTATGTATGTTTGTATGTATGTATGTATGTATGTATGTATGTATGTATGTATGTATGTATGTATGTATGTATGTATGTACGTACATTGGTTATTTACCCATTTACTTATCTACTAAGTTATTCACTTATTTATATTTTTATTTAGTGGTTTTATTTTTTATTTCTTTGTTTTTTGTTCAGTTTTGTTATTTGTTGGTTCGTCTCCTCGTTCGCTTGTTTGTTCGTTCATCTGTTCGTTAATTTGTTCGTTCATTTGTTCGATTCTTCGTTCTCTCACTCGGTTATTTTTCATTTCGTGTCGTTCGTTCGTTCGTTCGTTCATTTGTATGTTCATTCGATTCGTCGTTCATTTCTTCGCTTGCTTGTTTGTTCGTTCGTTCGTTCGTTCGTTCGTTCGTTCGTTCGTTCGTTCGTTCGTTTCTTCGTTCCTTCGTTTCTTCGCTCCTTCGTTTGTTCGTTTCTTCGTTCCTTCCTTCTTCCTTCGTTCGTTTGTTCGTTCGTTCGTTCGTTCGTTCGTTCGTTCGTTCGTTCGTTCGTTCGTTCGTTCGTTCGTTCGTTTTTCCTCCGTTTGTTCGTTCGTTCGTTTGTTCGTCCGTCCGTTCGTTCGCTTATTTGTTTGTTCTTTCATTCGTTCATTCGTTCGTGTTTTGTCCGTTTGTCCGTTCGTTTATCCGTTTGTTCATTTTCTTCATTCGTCCGTTTGTTCGTTCGTTTCTTCTTTCGTTTGTTAGCTTGTTTATTTGTTTGTTCATTCAATTATTTGTCTGTTGTTTATCTATTTATTTATGGCTCTATTATTAAAAAGTCTGTTTGCTTATCTAATAACTTGTTTATTCCTTCATTCACTGATAATTTTTTTGTGTTATATTATTTTGATTAGTGAGCCGCAGGTGGGTTTGATATTTATAGATTTTCTTATATGTGGTTCTTTTTTTTGCAGCTGTCGCTGATAGAACCTTTTAACACCTATGTTGAACATGGGAATGAATTAATGACCATGGGGGACTATCAATCTGCCATTGAACAATTAACAAAGGCATTAGAGGTTTGTTAGAATAAGTACAAGACATGTTTACTATCGTGATTTCATTTTAATCAATATTTCTTGCAAACTACAGTAAATTACAAGTAAACGTCGTATTATAAGTATACTGTAGCTTGCCGTTGGTCAAGTGTGTTATGCAAGAACATACTGTAGCTTTTATGTTTCTGATAAGCATACTGTACTTATTCAGCTGATAAGCAACTTTTATTTTTCTGAGTAGCAGTAAATCCTAAATTTGAAAACTGGTGCTATAGTTCAATCAAAGGTAGAATTAACCTGTGCGCCCATAAAGAGAACGAGTGAAAAGATCAAAGGTTAATCAGTATTTCCTGAATATTTCGTTACTTTTTCTGCAGTTCATCAACCTATAAACTTCTAAATACGTTGTTTAACAAAGCGTACAATGGATTCTACTTTTACATAAAGAAAACAGGTTGCATAGCTAGCTAACAAGATGTTTTAGCAACAGCCTTGTCGCAAGTATGAAAACATGTTTGAAGAGAGGCGTTATTTAGTCAAGCTATATCGAGTTGTCACTGCCAACCTTGAAGCACCCAGTTAAGTCCAGGAGTTAAATGTGCGAGTTAAAAAGAACTTTATAAAATTAACAATGGAAAAGGAGTGAACTCACGGAAAATGAAAAAAAATACATCTAGTAAAATATTTGCTGCATTTCTTTCCTTCAACGGCGTTTCCTACTTCTTACTTTTTTTTTCTTCTCTGACTTGAAAAAAGGACACATCGTCTTAAATCTTGATAAAAGAAATACGTAAGTACAGTTACTTATGTATTTTCTGACTTCAAATAAGTTCTCTCATGAGTTTTATTAAGTTTGCTATTGTCGATGAAATAGAATTTTTTTCCATCGAATTGTGGAATATGTATGTATGGAAATTTGGAAGAAAAAATGTTTGAGTCTTACCATTATTTCGAGTTATCCAAACTTGCAAATTTCGTAGTATTGGTACAAAAAATAATGATGATCATGATCATGATGACGATAATAATGATAATTATAATTTTTCCCGTTTAGATTGCCCCATGGGACGCAACACTACGGTCTAAGAGAGGAGAGTGTTATGAGACTATGGGACAGTGGTACAAAGCCATTGCTGATATTAAGTATGTACCATAATCCACGACTTCCCACAGCTTGATTTCTTAGTCATTCCAATCATTTTTCGGACAGTAATCTGAATTTGGAAGATCTGTTTTGCCATAAAATCTTTGGAAGAGCACACGATAGGGGTGATCAGTTTGTCAAATCTTATGTGACTGTGTTTGTTTATTACTGATCTTTTTCTTCCTGTAGGACGACAACAAAATTAATTAGTGATAATACCGAAGCATTCCTACGAATTAGTGGATTGCAGTACAACATGGGAGAATTAGAAGATGCATTAAGGTAATACGTTCAAGATTTTATAAATATTACATACCAGTACAAATAGCTATTGTAGTTAGACCGCTACGCAGGTTTATAAAAGTGTTGTACATGTAATTGTAAGGTCGTAAACATGCTTTCAGTTTTTTGAGTTTGTCATCAGTCACGTTCTGGCAACGTTTTCCGTAGTGTAGAGTCTTCTAGAACTCGAGAATTTTCTCTCGTTTATAGTACGACAGTAGATTCATATTAACACCAGTAGGAAGATACCGTACTGAATATTGTTTCATCTCTGATCAAATTTGGATTCTTACAACTAACATTTTTTGGAATTTTTGAGAAATGGCCGGGCTGGGATTTTTTAACTGGTATTTATACGTGCTAATACCGAGAACACCTCATACTTCTTTGGTTCTCGTATGCTTTTAAATCCCAAATTTCGATCGTGGCTAATGCGAGAGGATAATTTTGCCTTTGTCTATTAAAGTGTATATGAAGTAAAAATTACGTTTTTCTTGTATGAAAGAACTCTTGAAATTATAACGCAACATCTTTTACACTTTTTCCATATCTCCCTTCGTTCTTCAGATATCAAGATTTGTTTGATATGTAAATTACGCCTTGCATACGTCATGGTGGAAAATGAGTTATAAAAAAATCACTCATACCTTTGTAATTACTCTATTAAATTACTTGAAACTTTGCCTGTTTAGCGTTATGAGGCAAATACACCCATATTCACGGATTCATGTGTCATTGTTTAATAACTTCAACAATATTGCTAATTTTACAGCAACTCTTTATGCACTGTGACGTATGCAAGGTGTTATTTACATATCAAAGAAATCTTAATATCTCAAGAACTAAGTGAGGTATGTAAAAACAGTAAAAGATGTTGCGTTATATTTCAAGGGTTCTTTCATATAACAAGAACTTAATTTTCACTTCATATGCACTTTAAATATCCCCCGCAAATAACATGAGAGAAAATCAGAAGACACAGGGCCATTTCTCTTCGAAGCAAGGGCTGTTTAGGGGAGTCTGGCTTCTTAACTTTTTCCTCTGTGATTTTGGTTTTACCAAGTTATACAATAACACGAAGAAAATTAGGGGCTAAATTTTGTCTTTGTCCCGGAAATATTTGTAAAAGGTCCTCGGGTTAATGTGCTCGGAACTGCCACAAATCTTTCCTCGGCTGCGGGGGATTTAGACTAGTACCACTAGTTTCAGTGAACCAGTCAAATTCCTTTGAAAAAGTTCTTGAAGATTTCTGTCAAAATTTTCTCTAAGGTTTTATTCTAGTGTCGCAAGATTTCCGCTTGTTTTTGGTACTTTTGATTCACAATCGCGGTCTTGTTTACCTGCGTTGAATGTGCTCTTGTATCAAATGACCTCCGTTGGTCGCCTTTTAAGTGGAACTGGTCGTGAACTGGCCAAAATTTGCTCTGACTAGGTAGCCAATTAGTGGAACTGGTCGAAATTAGCTGTGATTGGATAGCCAATTAAGTGAAATTGGTCAAACGTTGCTATGATTGGTTTTTCAATTAAGTGGAACTGGTCGTGAACTGATCAGCTTTCATAAAAATTCAGGAGCGATGGGTAATTGCATGCGCAAGGAAAACCCGCAACGAAGACTGTTCACCGTTTGACAGTGAAACAGTCTGGCAAGAAGTCACACGATTTTCGGGTGCGGGGAAGTTTAAGTTTATCCAGAACATCAAAACACTAGGTTTACTCTTTGAATTTCCCTCGACAATACAAAGCGGTGAACAACTCCGAAAATTTAAGGAGGCTCCCTCGGATAATCTTTAATGGGAGACTGGTAATTAAATATGGCTGGGAACGCTTGCGTCGAAAGCGATCTTGTCGAATCGTCATTGTATCACGACAGCACCGTCTGCGTCACTACCAATGTGAAAATTGTCGATGTTTGCTTGGTTGAATTGTTTTCGAACTTCGTAATTAAAGCAAACAGTAAGCTCAACAACATGTCAAATTTTCAAAATTTTTCATACGACAAAATATTTCAAAATCCATTAAGTTTATTACAAAAAATCTACCTTGACAACCTACCCTGATATTTTGAGGATTTATTCTTTAGTGGTATATCTAACTTCATACCAATTTTCAGAAAAATTCACCGAAGAAATCCGAACATAATCTGTCTTAAATGCAATAATCGTGAAAATATGCCGATGTTCCAAAGTTATTATTACCATCTTAATCGAAAATAGCACAATTTGACAAATATCAGATGTTTGTCACGCTTTTTTTACATTTAGACACACTTTGTACCGAACTTTCAACTATTTTAAAGATAGAAATACACACAACTGGCGACCCTACCAATTACATCCTGTAAACATAGAAACTGTAGGGAACCACCTTAAGGCAAACTGACTTGTTCGCCGGCCAGGCTCGTTTACTCAAAATACTCGGGTTGCTAATTCACTTTACCCCGTGTTCGATCACATCAGCTGGAGCGTTAGATGCAAGAATAGGTAATAGAAATTCGTAAGAAGGTAAATAAATTGCTATCAAAATATATAGTTTTTGGGCCATAGCAAGATTCCCTTGCGAAGAAGAAAAGGTCGGTTTGGTCAGATAATCGCCGCTCTATTCGAATTTCGAATTGATAATGAGGGTGAGAAAATAAGAGAACCTATCGACAACGCTTCACGAATCATTCCATATTGTTCCAAAAGATGAAGAACGAGATAACCAAGACTGTAGGAGCCTCCACACTGTAAAGGATTGTCGCCGTTTGCGGTCGTGGATTACGAAGGGTCAGACGCTATTTAATATCTGACTAATGTCTGTATTATTATAAGTAATAACATGGCTTGAGGGAAATTGGCGATTAAATTGCCCGCCGCCGAGGGAAGATTTGTGAAAGTCCAAGGGCGAAGCCCGAGGAATAGGGAATTTAAATCCCGTATTATCCTCATTACGCATGCAACAGGGAATATTTTGCTTTGTCTACTAAATTTCCCTGGGAAATTTAGTAAAAAACAAAGGATTTCTTTGTCTACTAATCTTCCCTCATCAAGAATGCACGGGAAGATTAGTAG
>JBAHVQ010000040.1:413876-426326 GCA_036872915.1 Nanipora kamurai
TGTAAAAGTCCTTGGGCTTCGCCCTCGGACTTTCACAAATCTTCCCTCGGCGGCGGGCAATTTAATCGCTAATTTCCATCAAGCCATGTTATTACTTATAATAAATGTGGATAATGTTCTAAGTCAAAAATGGTGTGTCTCAATAGAACAATTTCTGACCTGAAGAATTCTTTTCAGTAAAATATCTAAAATATCTGTAATGCCTGCATCCACCACTGTAATATTGTGTATCTTGATGAAATTAACTGTAATTGTATTGTGGTATTTCTTCGTAGTATTATTCCAAATTCTGGAAGTAGTCTTTAAAAATCTACCGCTCATTTTAGGGAGATCAGAGAATGCTTAAAACTTGATCCAGATCATAAGGATTGCTTCTCTTTGTATAAGGTATGAAAGACGTCGACCATTCCTAAAACTTCTGTACCAGAACGCATTTGAGTATAGCGGCCTCATAAGAAATTTTTACTTCATCGTATAACTTTTTTTTGACTTTGAACTCTTCAAATGGTTGTCTTTCCTTAATCCCAGTCCTGGAGCAATTTTCTCCCTTCAGGAAGGCCCAGACATGATCTTTTCTTTTTGTTTCAGAAATTAAAAAAGCTAAAAAAGCAATTCGATGGAGCCCAGGATTCTATAAACAGAGCAAGGTCTGTATAAAGAGATTACAATCAGAGCCAAACATCTCGCAACGTCACTAACGACATAAGTATATCTTCTACCCCCACTAACATAATTTTAAACCTCATTTTTTCCCACAGTTATTCAGATGCTATAAGAAAACTTCAGCAAGCCTTGAAGACAGAACCCAAACTTCATTTTTACATAGTGAAGGCAAAATCGCAAATATGTCATTGTCATCGCATGGTACGGTATATCTTCTTCATTTTTTCATTGCTAATTTTCTACTTGTTTAAAGAAGAAGTTGAACCCAGGAATTTTGATGATCATCAATATTGTGTGTTTTTTATCATAGAACGGAGATGTGGAGAATACATTAGCTTCATGCTCAGAGGTATTGAAGCTTGATGAAAATAATGTGGACGCTCTGTGTGACAGAGCAGAAGGATATATTCTTAATGACATGTACCAAGAAGGTGAGGTATCCAGCAAAAGTACCAGAAATAAATAGGAAATGTGAGAGAAAACGGGAAGGCAAGAGGAGAGGAAAGTGAGAAGTAAAGTGAAATACAAGAGAAAAAGAATGGGGAACCTGTAAAGTTAGATGACAAGACGATGGAAGGGAAGAGAAGAGAAGATGCAAAAGAAAAATAAGAGAAAGCACAGAAAAGGGAGAGGAAGGAAAGTAGAGGAAAGGGAAGAAAAGGAGTGGAATAGTTGGATAGGAAAAGAAACGAAATGTAAATGGAAAGGAAGGAAAAAGAGACGAGGAAAATGAAGAGGATGGGAAAGAAAGAAATGACAAGTTAAGAAGGGAAAGGAAAAGAAAGGAAGGAAAGGGAAAGGAATAGCTGATAAGTTATATAACTGGCTGATATAAGTTAAATCTCAGTTATTGTCCTACGCATTCGCCTTGATCTTAACAAGTCCATTAATTGTTAGGTGACTCTTAGTTTGGGTCTCTCCGATGTTGTTTAGAGGATTGTTCCTAAGCAACCAAAACACTAAAACTTGATTGCGGAAAGGCGATCATGTCTGCTGTTTGCGACATCTCGTGACGATATGGACGCAGTTGCAAATCCCACCCCCAAGCATTGGACGTCTGGTTAATTGCATGCGTTTTGCTGTGTAGAACCCTCTTTATTGCTTCGGGTCCTGGAAATTATAATTAGAGTGAGAAAAAAAAGATGAAAAATAATGTCCCAGTTCTTTTATAATGATTTCTAATTCTTCTACTTTTTAATCTTTCTTATTTCAGCGGTCAACGACTATCAAAACGCTAAAAATATTAATGGAGATTTAAGCAAGGTTGGGGTGTATTTAATTTATATTTTATTTATTATTAATTTGATTTTTAATTTATTAGCTATGCTTTGAGTAAAAATGACAGTTTTGAATGTACTTGAAAAAATCGAAAGAAAAAAAAGAGAAAGCAAATGAGAAATAACCATCAGAGATTACAAAAGACAGAAAAGTGACAGGGGAGTCGTAACAGCAAGAGCGAATTGATGGTACCCGAAATAGACGACGATTGTACATTCAACCACAATGCTTTGCAAATTTTAATTAGCTCTAATAACACGTGAAGAATCTACGTAATGTTACAATTGTTGTAGATTGCAACATTGCATGTAATACTGCGTGACCATCTTAGTGATATTCAGGAGAAGTATTTTTGAAGATGAAAAAATTTGATTAAAACACCACAGTGAAGGTATACAGTAGGCTGGTGAAACCCTGATCCTTAACGTATCTTGGCTTGACTTTTTCATTAATGCTTATCATTGGCACAACTCTGATCTTAGTGTTTACCATCGTCTTAAAATCTCATCCCTGCCTTTGGTATTCAGCAATTGATCCAACATTGCGTACAAAGTTGCACAGTGTGTCCGCGGCCTAAGGAGTAGCATATCATACACAAGAAGGAGTGTTAGATCGTATTTCCAAACACCGAGAAGTGGGTTGAAAAGCGAGGCGATAGTCAAGTTTTTTAACCAACTTGGAGGCGTTTGGAAATTAGATCTAACACGATTTTCGATATGGCTTCTCAAATGAATCCGTATTTAAAGAGAAAATCAGGTTTAAAGTTATCGAAATTTTGTGCTTATTAAGATCATATATCCAAATCAAAGTCTCGATAGTGATTTCCTTTCTGTTTTCCTGTTGAATTTTTAATGAGTTTGAGAATTAAAGTTAACAGTTTTCTACTTTCCAAATTTAGTCGTTTTCAAAACCTGTTCTCTTGTATATCAGTAATATATGATGTTCACTGCACGCAAAAGGTTCTTAAGGTAAAAGGTATATACAGTTAATACACAGTAATTTCTCTAATGTCAAGTTCGCGTAATTTGCAATTGTAGTTTTGTGCGTTTGCCTCCAGGGTGGTCAATCTCTACCTCTCATACTCTAGTAACTTGACTTTAGAGAAAGGTATATTACTGCTAACGACAACACGGAAATACGTTTTTCAGGCCTTGATACATTTACTGTATTTTCAGTGGTTTCACCCTAACAAACTACAAAACTCTACAAAATTGTATAATGGCTTCCAACGTTAGCCACTAGTAGAAAGTTAGCCTTGAAATTTCACAAAACACTAACTTGTCTGAAAACAATATATATTATGCCAAAAAAAAAGAAGACAAGACATCAAACGGCCCATGGTAATGGTTTAATTAAATGTTTCATTACCTTGCCTCACATCGAACATTTGATGTCGTGTGCAGCATCCGTTTTACTTTAGAATGATATACATGATAGTTCTAATATCAATGGCAACTTTTCTAAAACTTCAAGGCTAAGTTTTAACGCCGACCATCACAGGAAGTATCGAGTTAAAAAAACGTATTTCTGTGGTGTCACTGCTGTCTCATATAGAGCTATAGATGTAGATGTAGATGTAGATGTAGATGTAGATATAGATATAGAGCTTTTTGCAATTATAATAACAGTAAAAAGTTATACAACAAAGGGCTTGATTACGTGGCGAATTTCGACCTGGACTCATAAAGAAATTCGTTTGGGGTACGTTCGATTGACCCGATTCTGGAATAACAACATAATCCGCAATATTCCAGAATAGCTGTTTTGAACACTCTGAATTCCGTTTATTGATGTCGTTTGTTTAGGTGCAGGAAGGTTTGGATAAAGCCCAACGGCTCTTGAAGCAATCAAAGAAAAGAGACTATTACAAAATTTTACAAATTAAGAGGTTGGTATGATAAACGTAGAAGGTCATACATTTTGTCTTATTTTACATTTAGTTACATTATTTACCACATTTTTGCTTCTTTTATTAATATCATCACTTATAAATACGGCTCTGAGAAATGTTAATATAGATATATACTCTTTTCGTGAGACGGTAAATTTTCTTAAAGAAAAAACAAACTAGTTCTTTCTTTTTAACGTCTTTGTTTATTCACGCTATGTACAAATTCCGAACCCAGTATCTACACGTCCCGTGTATCTCAAACAACGCTCCAATGTCAACACGCCCGAACTAATTATTGTGCTTCCGCTTAGTAACGTTCTATGTGTAGTAAAAATTTAAGCTAAGACGTATACTACGAGTACCCCTATGATGGAGGCGATGTGGTATTTCATTTTCGAAACACAGCTGCTTTGTGGGCTACGGATGATGACCGTTGGTCACAAAACCGAATCGATTAATAAACTCTATAACAATAAATAGATTAAATATACGCTAAAATCCACAGAAATACGAAATAAAATGTTTTACCTTGTTTTCGCGTTGTATTTGTTGAGGTTAGTTCCAGTTTGAACCCATTTCGGCAAACTGTCCATTCCCGATCACTCCCTGCTTACTAAAAAAAGGGAAGGCTTGTGACTTAGCTGATGAGAATTGCAAACGCTTTGCACTTAAACCGCCATAAAATCCACAAAAATAGCCCGAACTTACCAAAATTACCATTAGCGCATCCCTCGATAATCGCCCTTTCGATTCATTGCTCATTCGACCTCGTCCTTCGGTTTGCAAGGTGCGAAAATAAAAGTACCAATACCGATGATCATCCATCATTTTGAAGTTTCACTCTGATTTAAGGCTATTGCACGAAGCGTCAGCTTTTCCTTTTTATAGTTTTGAGAGTTCACCACCTTTGTTCGAGCAGTCCTTTTGTATTAATTTGAGGTGTTTCCTTATAGATATGCGAGTAAAAGAGAAATTATGAAAGCTTATCGAAAGCTGGCTGTTAAATGGCACCCGGATCACTACACTGGTCAAGATAAGAAAAAAGCCGAAAAGATGTTCATTGACATTGCTGCTGCGAAAGAAGTCTTAACTGATCCTGGTTCGTATCCTTCATGTGATGTTAGCTTGCTGGTACAACTTTGAAGTTAATATCTCAGAAAACGAGAGCGCAGTTGCTTTTCTTTCTTCAAACCCACGATCTTGTATTTATTGTGACCGAATGCGACTATCAGGACATGTTTCACTCTCATCCAGCGTACGAAAAAGACGGTTGCTTTGATTCTTAACCATAATTCTTTCTTATGGTACAGAATAATTGAAAGACCATGAATCAAAAACTTCAAAATTGCCAACAATAAAACTCTTTGTATTTAGAGATTGCAGTTTGGTACCGTTGAAGTCTAAAAAATCTTGATGATCAAACTGTTAAATGCCGTTTACTCAGAATAGTTTCATTCTGAATCCATGGTATTCAACTGTTTGATCGACAAGGTTTTCTAAACCTTCAATAAAACTGTTACCTACTAAATTCATAGTAACATGTCAATTTTTAAATATCATCGTAACTAACTTCGGTTCCCTCTTTATTGTTGTTGAGTATACAGCTGCCGTCCATTTCAGAACGGTAGTTGGGCTGCGGTGCCTTCTGTTGTATCTCCAGGTTGGTGTTTCGGAACATGGTCAATCGAGATATGGTCTGGAAACTCGTTATAAGTCTTTGTTCTATCTTTTTGTTCACCTTCATGCAAACTTGTGTACAGTGAGAGCAATGTATTTTTGGAATAATGAAGCAATCATCCAATAACAGTGTTCGGGCTCAATCACTCAACCGTGTTGTTTAAATATTAATAAACGTAAAATAAAAGATTTGTGCACGGTGAGAACCGTACCAACATAAAGTTGAAGTTCATCATTAGAGATCCTCTTGTGTTCGTCAACCACAGAGGCGAAGCCAAACTATTTTGATGTTCGGGTGTCATGAAATTATCCGAATTTTTAAGCAATTGTAGTTCCTTCAGACATTTAGGCATGTGCAGCTTCATGTGGGAGCTTGGTATGTAATAGACAGCCAGCGAACGTTCGTCAAGCTCGTTATGTCAGAAAAACAATTTTTGAGCCCTAGATAATAGAAAGTGAGCTAAAGTGCAGCCCACCATCTAGCTCAATGGTTAGAGCGTCTCACCAGTCATCAGAAGGTTGCGGATTCGATTCTGGTCTAGGGGTCAGAAATCGTTTTTCTGAGACAACGAGCTTGGCGAACGTTCGCTGGCTGTCTGTTACATACCAAGCTCCCACATGAAGCTGCACATGGTCATTTTTTTCCTAAATGTTCCCGTTTTTTTCGAGATATTATGTTTGAGAGATTTTAAACACATCCCAACACACACACACACACACACACACACACACACACACACACACACACATCAATGCCTCATGCAGTATCCACGGTCATGGCGATAGTGATGTGTAGTTCATTTCAGTTGTCAAAATTTCCTGGCCGTTGCTGTTCTAGCTTGCCCAGACTATCTATTACTACAGTCAGTGCGATAATTTTAGGGGTGCAACCCACTGTCCATCCAACCTATCTGATGCCTATGGAAATAATAGGTAGTTAAGCAACCGGCGTTCTTGAGTCACGGACTGCAACCGGAATAACACGTGTTTTTGAATTTTGGGGGGCGTGTTCTTTCAACAGAATCTTTCATCCAGTCAAAGACGGTGAATAACTTAAAAATCCCTAGAGCCAGCAAATCGGCTTTGAACGTAACTCATATAGCTTAAAAATCCTAAGAGAGAATAGCATGTTTAATTAATGAATTAGCGATGAAAACAAGTGACGATGTTGACGTTCTTGCAGTAGATGACGCCTATAGAACGTGGAAACGCTGTCAGTGACGTCAGTGTGGAACGAAAACGGCGTTTTTAATGTTTAGCGATGTCTTTGGGGTTTGAAATTATTCACATTCTTTGTTTTGTATGAACAATTCTGTGGATAGAAAATGCTGTCCGTGGATAAAGAACGCTCGTTGATTAAGTTCCCTAATGTCTTCCAGGTATTACTTCGCCTCATTTCCATTACGAAAGTTGCCAGTTCTCAAAAAAAACTAACGTTGTATTTGCATTTTAAACATTCAACAGAGAAAAGAGCCAAATTTGATAATGGTGAAGATCCTCTCGATCCGGAGCAACAGAATGGTGGTGGATGGCAAAACGGTGGTTTCCCAGGTGGATTCCCATTTGGCCAAGGTTTCCAGTTCAAGTTCCACTTTCCTTGAATGCCCCAGAAACGTCATTTCAACGCCGACGGTCAGTTCCTGTAGAACTGTCACGCACTTCTCCCGTCAAATAGTTCACAAAATCTGAATATGAAAACAAAACGATTCGACTATGGGGAAACATTGAGAAAGTACCTTCGATTTCAAACGTAGTTTCCTGGAAAGAAGTTGAAAATGAGTGATTTTAAATGCTACAACGACTATTTTAGTGACATGAATTTATTAATTCACCGATAAAGTGAAGAACTATGTAATATATTTGTTGGACGAAACATACTTTTGTGTGCTCTCTCACATGGATTTATTTAAACTTTTATTCGAGATAATCTTTTTTAAAACCAAGCTGTCTTCGGTTGGTTGGAGAGAATTACTTATTGAGCGAAACTGATGTAACAGAATACAGAGGTCTGCTATTGTCGTTTAGGCTACGTCTGGCTCATACTATTTCTGAAGGGTTTTCAAAACTTAATCCCAGGAAGTTCCAGTCATTATTTATAAAAGATTGAATATTGTAGAACATGATTTGCCTCTCAAAGCGGCCAGAAAATTTTTCCCCATTGTTGCCAAACTCGAGATGGGAAGGGGAAGGGGAAGGGAAAGAGAAAGGAAAGAGAAAGGAAAGAGAAAGGGAAAGGGAAGGGAAAGGAAAGGGAGGGGAAAGGAAAGGGAAAGGAGAGGGAAGGCAATGGAAGTGGAGAAACATGTAGGCCTTTATAAGTGCACATCAGAAAAATCAAATATTTTTTTTCGTAAAGTAGATAGTAGACAATTCTGGCAGCTAGAATTCGTCTTATGGTGTTTGCAAAGAGCAGTAGTTTGTCATACTAAACAAGCATTTCTGAATATTTTTTATCTGCATTTTGAAACCTACAAATTAAGTTGTTCATCGGAACGAGCTTTTCCAAGGTATCTTCGTCGTGAGACTGTAAATTAATTAGTGATTGTTGTTTATAATACCATTATTCTTCAGCTTCCTCGTGCTCAGTCTTCCTCCGTGCTCTTCCTCAGTCCTTAATATTCAAAGTTTCAAGTATCTTGAACTGATACTTAGAATTTGTAATGTACACGTGCCCGACGTACCCTAGACCATCGTATGGGCTTTCGGTAAAATTACTGCAGTAATAAAGTTACTTTGGTGATAATATTGATACTGCAATTGCCCATATATGGCACTAAAGAACATGAGTGCAGACTTCGGGAATGCGTTTAAGCATCCCCACGCATCAATTTTTTTGGTTACAAAGAACTTTCTTTCTTATCCAGTTGATCAAAAAATGCAGCAACGACCTCAATCTTGTGTAGCTAGTAATTTTTAGTAGGGCACACGTTTTCACTGTCCGTGTTAGCGAACTCAGAGGTAAATCCCAATACATGTTCACGTGAGTGCAATTTCCGCAAAGAGGTGCCGGGAGACCTAAGGGACCCAGCCCCCTGGAACACAGTGCTAGCCTAAGAATTCCAGCCTGTAAACCAATGTAATCTTTAAGCACTATCATGTTAATGTCTACAATTCCAGGGGAGCTATTTGACACATTTAAGTGTTCCAGAAGAACCCCCCGCCAAAAATAGAAATAAGAAAACCTATTCCAAATGTTGCGCTCCTGTTGCAAGGCTTGCATGCCAAGGTGGAAGAATATTCGCCATTCCCAAGTTGCGCTGGAGAACTGGTAATAACCAGGTTTGTACTGCATCGTGGAACCGTTTTTAGGGACGCTAACAAAAGATGCGTCCCTTGAAACGTCCCATAATGCAATGTCAGCTTTGTGGTAGCCAGGCTCCTAGCTCAACTTCGGAAACATCAATAAGATTAAACTTCCGATTGGCCACTTGTGGGTTCCAGAACTTCCAGGAAGAAACACGAATTCTTACGAAGCTAAGAGCAATGTAAACGAATGATTCTGAGGGTGTCTTAGACGAGATGATGGGTTTATTCATCCTTTTATATTTAAAAGAAGGTAATGAATGTTCAAATTATCAAATAAATAATCTGTTTTCGTTGCACACCTACTCAACATCGCGAACTAAATTCACCTTTCCTAGGATTAAGAGCTCGAGTGTCAACAACGATGTAGTTCATGCGGCTTACAACTGACTACGAATGAAATGGACACTAAGAAACATAAACTGATTTTTATCCTTCTTGGTCCAAGTGGAAGTGGCAAGACGAGTTTCGGGAAAGAATTACTTGCTCTGGATTCAAAGGATAAAGTAATGTTTTTGTCAACCGGGGATGAGCTTCGCAAGAACAAGGTTTTGATGGCATGGCAAGAGCCTGATATGAAAACCGTAAAAGAATTCTGTCGCAAAATGATCAACGATGCATTGGAAACTTTCCATGTTTCTGCCAAACATCGAATACTTATTTTGGATAGTGTAAAGGATCTGGACGATGCACAGTACATAACCTCACAGGCCAAGAAGTATGGCCTCGTAATAACTCGAGCATTGTTGATGGACGTTGACTCCAAGCAGCTCGAACGGCGTTGGAGAGAACGAGGAGAAGCAAGAGATGCACTTCGTGGTTCAGCTATCCGCTATTTCAACAGCTGGATTAAGAAATCCAATCAATTACTATAAGAAAATGAAGGTACTGTCGATAAATTCGAGGTGCATTGGACTAGCTACGTTAAGACGGTGTCGGGTTGAAGATACAATTTCGTTTGGTTTTCCCGTTGTTCCTTGTAGTAACAACTTACGTTTTCTGTTAATTGATTCGGTCAAGGCCGTAAATACCTATCACTTGTTACTTTCGATTCTGGATGTAAGTCGGTTTGATTTCGGACTTCCTGCTTCATTTGTTCATTCTAATCGCGATGTCACGTGCGTTGCTAATCCAACAAGATACCACGTGACTTGTAAAGCGGACGGTGTACGCTTCCTGATGGTAAGAGTCCATGATGAAACTTACCTGATTAATCGAAAAAAAGAAATTTATCTATGTCATATTGAAAACGATGGATTACCCAACAATACAGTGCTAGACGGAGAACTCTTGCCATGTAGGTCTGTTTCCGACATTCATCCCAAGATTACAACTCTGCTGAAAAAAAATGTCTTCCTGGCGTTTGACGTTCTGGCAGTATCCGGTCAGGTGACGTGGAAATGGCCATTTACCGAACGTAGAGAAGCCCTAAATCAGCTTCCTGTTGGCAAAGATATTGGAGCTGTTATGAAGCTGTCGTCTGGTGACGAGCAATCAATTCTTGTCCAGAAATCGGAAATTGCCAGTGCAGAAAAAAGCAACACCGAAAAGCTTGCAGTTAGTATTGTTATCAAGGAACATTTTTCTTCAACAGCTGATACAATTTTTTGCAGGCTTAGTTTTGCCCATAACAATCTTTATCCATGCGACGGTTTGGTTTTCACACCAGACACACCTTATACCTTTGGTCCAGATCCCTTGTTATTTAAGTGGCAACCTCACGGTTTAATTCATTGCGATATTGCTTGTGAAAACCTGGAATCCGGTAAACGACGTTGCGTTAACATCCCCTCTTTACACAGTTTTTATTTTAAAACCAACGCTACAAATCCCCAGTATAGTTTGGGTGGTAACAGTGGGATCATGGAATGTTAGTGGGATCAAAAGAGACACTCCTGGGATCCTCTGTTTTTACGTTACGATAAACAAACGCCAAACAGCGACGAAACAATCGATCACATCGAAAACATCTGCCAGAAACCTTATACTAAGTGTCATCTGGTTATGCATCTGACACGAATCATGGACATGGACAAGTCTGAAGGAAAAGGAGTGAAGCCACACTCTCAGAGTTCAGTCTTTCCTTTAGTTCATCCTTCAATGAACTACTCATTTGATGAACTGTATTCACTAATCAACGAACTAGTTCAGCATAATGAAGTTGAAAGAACGACTGATTCGTCCACGCACCTGGAAATCTTCAATTACTACAGTTCGTCTTCTCTCGGCGATCCAACAGTTCGACTATGCCGAGGACTAGTTCTCCATCCAGAGTCAAAAACCGTTGTGACAAAGCCTTTTGTTCGCTTTTTCGAAGGTAGGCACTTACACAAATATGTATACATATACATGTACATATTATTGTGAAACTCATTAGCAATTCGTGAGGAAAATTCAAAAGAAATTAATGTTTAATCAGTGCTTGTAAGTGTGACACAACCACTAGTGGCTGTATCAGATATTAACTTTCATATACACATACGTATATGAAATCATATGTATATACATATACATATACATATATCGTATACATATACTTATACATATAAACATATATGTGTATGTACAGGATATTTGTGACACTTATTAATAATTTATGAAGAAAGTTCAAAAGAAATTAATATTTAATCAATGCTATTAATTGTGATACAGCCCTAGTTGTATCATTTGATACATCAAAGTTTCCGTTTCACGAGTACTTTACATTATTGGCGCCGGTATTGTAACGTACATACAACCACTCGCCTTCGACTCGTGCTTATATATTCGATACAACACCGCCGCTCGTTGTAAATGACTACTTATCCAACTCATTAATAATTCATAAGGAAAAACCAAACGAAATTAATTTTTAATCAAAAGTTGTAAATTCGGATACAGGATCGACCTAATTTACATTTTCATATTCCCCAAATAGCTCTCGTTGGATATGAAATATAAAGTACCGCGTCCGAACTCTATGGGATTTATCACTGTCAGTCTTGTAAATCCCCATAGAGTTCGGCCACTAATGCTATATATAATACATATACCTCGACCTTGGGTGACACCCTCAGACGCGGTATATTACCTATGTATAACCTGGTTTGTAGTTGACATATGTACTGCCAATTGCAGTCTTGACAAGTCATGTAGTTCATGCAGTTGTAGTTGTTGCAGTTGTCCTAGCCTTCTTATATAATGTCTTATCTAATGGTATCTATATGTTTGTAGTGACTGATTGTAAACAAGGCAAAGTTAAATAAAATGGAATAGAATACAAATACGAATACATATACATTACATTTACACTTAACTCCATTTTGTGCGACCCCACAAATACCCGTCACCAGTCTACGATGGAAACTTTTGTTATTTTGTCCAACTTCCTGTTCCAGTTTTACATTCAAATCACGTTTTTTTGTAATCTGCATCAAAATTGAGTCAGAAAAGTGGTTTTTCACGTGTGATATGTCACGACCCTCCGTCAGAAATAAAATGGTCCTTACCTAATTTTACGATTGTATTAAGTAAACACATTTGTAAAACTTTAGTTTAACCGTCTGTACATTAAACTTCAAGAACTCATTAATAATTCACGAGGAAAACACAAAGGAAAATCATAACCGTGTCGTATCTTTATATGTGATAAAGACACG
>JBAHVQ010000040.1:447845-458801 GCA_036872915.1 Nanipora kamurai
GAATAAATATACGGAATATTTCTATGTAGCCACGCCCACATGACCACGCCCATTTGTCGGAAAATTTTAAACCTTGCTCCCCCGCTAAAAATTCCTAGTTACGCCACTGCTTGTTTGTAAGAGTATTATATTCTATAAGAAAATCAGACTGTTCATTTGAAATACTTTTTATCAGGGGGTTAGAATCAGCATAAATTCAGTTTAGCAACATTCAGAATTAGTTTATTAGCAATTAGCCACTTTCTCAGGCATTTCAAGTCAAAGTTCATTGCAGCTTCAACTTCATTTAGTGATTTTCCTGCCGCTGTTACGTTTGTATCATCAGCAAACAATCTGGGTTTTGTTTTCCGTAGGCATTGGGGCAGGTCGTTAATGCACAACAAGTAGAATAATGTTCCTAAGATAGAGCCTTGTGGTACACCAGATCTAACCAACCGCTCAGATGAAGTAGCATTTATCTGACATACGAGCGCCTTTTTTTTAAGTATGATGTTAGGAGAGATAAAGCATCTCTTATTATACCATAAATTTCAAATTTTTTAGTAAATCTGATGATCAACAGTGGTGAATGCCTTCTTAAATTCAATGAAAACCGCCAAATTAAATACTTTTTCGTCAATATTCAAATACCAACTGTTGGTACCGTCTAATAAGTCAGTAGCAGTTGAGTAATGTTTGGGGAAGCCAAATTGAGGATCAGATAGTAGTTGAAATTTCGTTAAATAATCATCTAGTTGGTCATATAAAATCCTTTCCATAATTTGGCACACTGCTAGTAAAATAGAAATTGGTCTGTAGTTACCAGGAAAATTCTTTTGGCCATTTTTAAAAAGAGGTATTACCCTTGCTATTTTCCATTCATCAGGAAACGTGCATAATGTAATAGCCTGATTAAAGATATATGTTGATGAGTCAGCAATGACAGGTGCAGCTAATTTTAGAATTTTGTTTGAGATTTTATCAATGCCTGTAAATTTTCCACCAGAAAGCACACATAGCATTTGATAAACTTTATTTGTAGTAACAGGCAGAAAAGTTGAAAACTCAGATTTTGGTTCATTTTTAAAATTCTAAAAATTTTAGTTTGGGATGTCAAGTATTTATTAAAGCCCTCAGCAATTTGTTTAGAATTGGTAAAGCTATTTCCATTCATACTTGTTGACATTTGTTGGTTTATTTTGTCTACCTAACAAGTGGTTAATTGTTTTCCAAGCTGCTTTTGGATGTTATTTTTGTCCAGCAGTTCTCTTGGAGTAATAATCCTGTTTAGCTTTCCTTATTTCTATATTGACTTTATTTCTGTTTTGTTTATACTTTATTCAGTCTGCCTCACTGGTGTTTATAATGGATTTTCTCTTAAATTTGTTCCTCCCATTTATGAATTTTTTTTATCTCGCTGGTAACCCAAGGAACATTTCTAGATCTACTCTTTTTTGTTGGATGGGTGCATGCTTATTTAGAACTTCTTCAAACGATTTTTTCCAAATATCCCACATGTGATTGGGATTATCTGCAAAATGGTATAGATATTCCCAATACTGACAAAGTAAATCTTCAATAAACTTTTCTTTCTTAAATTTTTTCATATTTCTAATTTCCACAATATTTTTATTTTGTTTCTCAGAAATATGAATTTTTCTGATGGCAAATATCATATTGTGGTCACTTATTCCGGTATGCATAACCCCAGAGTCTGAAATTTTCTGTGGTGTGTTAGTTACTACATGATCAATGAGGCTGGAAGTTGTCATTGTTTCCCGAGTAGCTTCGTTAATTAACTGTGATAACTGATACAACTCATACAAGGATTCGATTTTCCTGGTTGGTGGAACAAGTTCTCATTTGAGTATGTCACAGTTTAAGTCACTGAGAATGTACATTTCTTTACTTTCATCATCAATTCCTTTGATTAGATTTTCAAAGTGTTGAAAATGTCATTAGGTGAATTTGGTGGTCGATAAATAGTTGTAACCAAAAATCACTGACTGTATGGCTTTATTATTTCTACACATACTGCTTCCAACTCAGAAGGAATTAGAAGGAATTGTAGTTTACGGAGCTATGCTAGTACAAGCTCCATAACTCCACTCCCATTTCTTGACCTATCTTTCCTTACAATATCATACCCATCAATATTTATATTTTTATCAGTATTAGAGGAATCAAGTCAAGTTTCATTAAAGCCAAATAGATCAATGTGTTTGCTGAACATTGAAAAGCAAATTTCATCAATGTTTTTTGGGAGACTGACAATATTGAGAAAAACCATTTTAAAACCTTTAATTTTAGGTAGCAACTAAAGGCCATTAAAAAGTCGCTACCCACATTTTCATTCGAGTTAGCTAAATCAATTACATTCATAGGTGTTGCTGAACATATCTCAGGTAATCTGTCCATTCTTTTGTGTGCCTTCCCGCTTTTTGAAAAAAAGCCTGGTGATTTCCTGCCTGAATTGGTGTAGCATCATAGGCGTACGGGAGCTTCTATGTCTGGGGGAGCGGCAGCCTATTTGCCTAAAAACTTTCAAATTTTTCTCAAATATTTTACGTTTTAGACAGCCGTTTTAGTCATATTGCAGTTTGCATTTTCAACTGCTGACATTAGCATGTGAATTGGAAAGATCGAGTTTAATCCAGTTTGACGTTTTAAGGTATACATTGTATACTTCTGGTTTTAGTGCTTTTAATCAAAAACGTTTTAGACGTTTTGCCAATCTTTGCCCAACATATTGGTCGACTAAAATAACGTCCTTTTTCTACGAAGTGTGAAAAAAGAAGAAAATATTAACAGTCGAAAAATTACAACAACAAAAAAGCTAAGTAAAAATTAAGGGTATCGACCTAAAATTTTTAGGGTAGGTGCCACAAACATTTGAGTCACTAGAAAAAGAACACAGTATAGTTTAATTAGCCTGGAAATTACACTCTATGTTTAATGCATAGTGTCTGATATATTGAACACTTTAGAAAAAGGAAAACAAGACAGGACAATGGGAGATCAAAGAAAGAACAAAAGATAAAAGAAGATTTTAAGTTTTCAACCGTTAAAGGGCTAAAAAAAGTAGATGTCTCGTTCCTTTCGGCGGCAAATATGTCTATGATTCGATCAATGTCATTGTCCATCACAGTGTTGGCGTATGCCCTCTCAATGTTAACAAGTGCGATATTGAGACGAGCTTGACCCATACTGTTTCGGAGATAGGTTTTCAGTCGCCGCAGAGCACTAAATGACCTTTCAGCCGAGCAAGATGTAGCTGGTATGACTGCAAGAATTAGCATCACTTTAGAAAACTCAGGAAGCATGTCAAATACATCTTTTTCTTGCATCATCTCAAGTACCTCCGACACTTTCTTTGCTTCTGGGAATTCGTGCTGTTGACGAAAACTCGCGAACATTTTCTGCTCAATCTTTAGAATCTCTTCATTGATTTCATAAAATTTAGCAACCGCGGCAAAGCTCTCTTGCTTAGGAGTTTCGCTTTGGCAGACATCTCCCAGAGCATACAACATTTCCTGATCATTTCCCCTGAATCTGTGCTCAAGCTTGGACAGTACGTTGTCAATAGATCGGTAGTAGGTGTTAACTCGGTGGTGGGATTCCGGAGTAACCTGAATCCGACCTTGCGCTGGCTCACCTACAAGGGCTTCTAGGCGTCGCGATGGCTGATGTCGTGGTGCGCTGGCTTCTCAAAACTCAAATGGTGAATTGGTCGGCCAGGTTTTCGCGTTCAATCCCATTAATGACACCATCTGCCACACTAAGCTAAACTGTTGCTCACTCCTGCAGCGGCGAAGGGTCTCAAAGGTTATGTTGGCGATTCGTCTCGCTGAAAGTACATCAATATTCTTTCCTTGGAGATATTGACATAAACTCTGTGTGTTGCTGAGAATTAGTTTCAGCACACACAGTCCAATTATATAATCCATGTCGCACATAGCTGTCAGTAATGCCCTGTTATCTGAATAGGTTTTCGGGTCATTCTCGGAAGACAATTTGAGAAGAGCTTTTACAATGCGCTCCATTTGGCCGTACACTGCTTTCACGGCTTCCCACCGGCATGACCACCGCGTAACACTTAATGACCTCAGCGTCAGTTTATAGCTTTCATCCTCAGCTTCAATGTCACTAAAAATCGCATGACGCTTGGGGCTGGCTTCCAAAAAGTTGTGCAGGGTTTGGATGGTACCCAAAGCGTCCCGCAATGGCTCCACTTCTGTCATGGTATCCTGGAGGGCTAGGTTAAGTAGATGTCCGTAGCAATGGACGTAGATACTGTAAGGGGAGCATTCTTTCATCCTGGTCGAGAGGCCGCGATGAATGCCGTTCATATTAGCAGCTCCGTCAAATGCCTTGCCAACTATATTCTTTAAATCTAAACTGAGTTTCGTGATGGCATCTTTCACAAGTTGAAAAAGAACCTCGCCTGTAGTTGACTTGGTAGCATAGAAGCCGATGAATGCTTCCTTCTTTCTCCCATTTGCACAAAAACTAAGGCAAAGCGACACTTGCTCAGTCTTGCTGATGTCAGAAGTCTCGTCGAGAATGATACCATACCATTCGCTGGCTCGAACGTCATTGATAATGCGCTCTCTGATGAGATCAGCAATGATTTGGAGCAGTTCATTTTGTATCGCGGGGGATGTCCGCCGTGCATGTTTCTTGAGCTGCTGATTCAGCTTAGAACTTAACCAAGGTATGTCCTTGCACCTCAAATTAAGAAGCTGCAAAAAGTTGCCGCGATTTACATCACAACTACTATCCAAGTCTTCTCGTTGTTCCTTATGTCCACGTTGTGCGATGTGTTGTTTGGCAGTATGCATCAGGCACTCAATTATTACTTTCAGGTACTCCCTATTTTCTTTCACAGACTGCTTGCATGTGGGATTCATGAAGCTTGTCTAACTCTGATGTGCGTCGTCGCTTATTCGCCCTGCTGGACATCCACATTTCCATGGCCCTTTGATGGTTTTGCTTTTATGGTGCCTTATTAAGCGCTCTGGCTTTTTCCAGTTGTCAAACGAGAAGAAATCTTTTCCCGTCAAGTACCTCTGCCACGGAAAACAGAACACTCTCTTACTTTTAATGTCATAAGACACCCACGGGTGTCGTTTATACTAGTCAGGGTTGAAATCTCGCGTAAATTATTCGTTTCCCAGTTTCTTTGGATCGTAACTTTTCACGAGCGGTTGCTGCGGCCCGTCTAGTTCTGCACACGTTTTCCAACAATCTGTTGCCTCGAGCTTCACTGTGTCAACATGCAGACCATCTGTGTCCACCAAATGCTGACAAGAAAAGTACAACAAAAATTCAAAATATCGTAATATACATACAGGGTGTCCCAAAAAAAGTATACCTTTTGAATTTTCCAATTCAAATCATTACAATAGGAAAATTTCGAAATGTGTACTTTTTTCGGGACACCCTGTATAATCAATGTGCACGTAATAATTTATACGAATACGTAACAATTCTAAAACACTCTGAAAAAAGAATGCATTTCAAAGTGGCCTAAGTCAAAGAGCATCAAAAGAAAGTTCACAACTGCATTGATAAGGTCACTACTGACGAAGACACTACACCGAAGTGTCAATTACGGTGGGTGTGAACTGTAACTTCTCAAATTTCTGAATGTTTTGACTAGGCAACAGAACACGTTATTTTCGACCAATGCCGTGCATCACCGGTTTTGGTTACAAATGTTAAAAATTTAATTTTCTTTTTTGTATGACATTTTGTTACAACTCGTAAAAACTTACTCACTATGAGAAGCTTCACTAGTTTCGGGAGAACTGACATGAACATTTTGTGATGAACTACAAACAGGCTGAACGTGAATTTGACCTTCTTTCCTTTGTGCTTTGTTTTTGCATGAGTGTCTTGGTATTCGGCCACAATTTCTTTTCGACAAATAGAGCATATTACACGATACCGATAGGCACGTGTTCGTTTCGTGGCTGCTGGCTCTGACATTCGATTGTGAGAACCTTTTTTACTAAACAAGACTAAGACAGTTATTATATGTGTTATCGTTTCAGCGCTGTTTCAGCATACTGAGGATTACGTCTAAGCACTGTTTCAGCACTACGTCATTAACTACTTGTACTTGCTGTAAGCAGCTAGCTACGTGTAAGGGCGGTTTTTCACGAGCGAATTTTTTATTGTTGAATAGACATCTAATTTATTCCAGCTGATTGCTTGCAAGATAAAAGAAAAATGTTCATTCGCGCGAAAAAATTCGCCGTGGAAAACCGGTTTAATATGACAGTCCGCAATAGCTGAGACGACGAGAAGCCGCGTATTATCGCAGCTTATGTTAATAAATGCTATGACGCAACGTATGTAAATGGCTTACGCTAACAAAGAAAGTCTAGTTTTGGTATATAAACTTCCAGTGTCATAATCAAAACAAGCGAATACCTGAACACGTCTGCTACTAGCTGTATATGTTGTGTATTACTGAATTCAAATTTTCATAATAAACTACAGAAGCGGAAGTGTCTAGTTATTCCCGTTTTTAATGTAAAGTGATTTTCATAAGGCACCAAAACAAGAAATAAATGGGTAGCGAATCTTTAGGTCATGTAAGCGACCAAATATGTGAAGATTTTTGTTTTGATAAATCAAATATTGGCATTGTGTGTTTATAAGACGGCATCATTTTATTCATTTAAGCAGAAAAAGCCGCTATTGGATTTATCAAAAATATGATGTGTTTACCGCTGTCACTTCATATTTGTGAAGGCAAATCCAACGAATCAACGATACAGCTTCAGCCTTCACACACGTGATCGTCCGGTTCTTCGTTGTGCGTCTCGCTACTTGATGTGTTTTCTTCGTAGGATGGGCTCCTCATGGTTTCAAATAGCTTTATTATTATTATTGACAATATTTATAATAGGTATACTCCTTCGGTAATAAACGTACTCAAATCAATGGAGGACCTGTATTTTTTAAATTTTTTTTTAAATTAAATTCTAATGTTTCCTCAATTCCACACCACATGGCTACTTAGCATAATATAAAATGTCCTAGTACAATTGTACTACTACAGCAATTAATGATGTGAATATTTTCTCTTAATATTTTTTTCCCCATCCATTTCCTTTGAACACTTTCAAACTTTTAAATTAATACCATTCAATGAAACTATTAAATTAATACCATTCAACTTGTGTTCAGTGTCCTTTATTATTGTAATCTCTCTAGATTGATACCATTCCATTTGAAAAAGAATTCTTCATTTAAACTTGTGAACATTTTCACGTTGCCTCCGGGAGATTTCCATTTGCCTGACACATTCAGAACATTTGTCGTAAAATGCTTTAACTCGTCTACATTTCCATTCCATAGTGGCTGACTCCTACACACCACAAAATAATTGTTGGTTTGGGATAAATTGACTGTTTCAACGGACTGATTTTGAGATTTTGAAGTAAATTTTAACGACTTTGAGGCTATCGTCATTTCATGACTGTCCGCCATGATGGGTTCGTCAGATGTGTGGTTCGCTACAACCTTTCAAATATCCGATCTCATGTATGGTGGAAACCTTCGCCATTTTGACCCACTTCCTATTCGAATTTCGTATTGTACATTTCTTTATTCGAATTCAGACCATAATGGACATTTGACTACAACGTCGTTCATAGCATAAGTTTTTAAACTATGATGTGCCGTTGTTCTCAAATCTACGAAGTAATGTTAGAATATCAAGTTCAGTTACCTGGCTGCTTAAGTCTGGGACGCTCTTCCGACTGACAATTTTACAAGGAAAGGAAGGTTGTTTCCTGACAGAGCAAATGCTGATGATGGGGATTATTTTATTTATATTACCACGATCACTTTGTCCATTCTTGTTGTATCTTGAATATCAAGTTCCAGAATGACAATTTTCGGTTTATATTTTATTCTTTATTTAGTGGTAATTTATTCTTGACTGGAATTCTACTTCAAGGCTTAAATATAATAAAGTATGAACGGCAAAATGTATATATCTCAGTAATGCATGTCAAGTTTAGATTAATGACATTTTGTCGTTTTTATTGATTACTGTGTGCATGACACCAGAAAGAGATCAATTGGACATGATCAAAACGCATGTGGACACGAGTATAAAAGATTTATAAACGAGTTAAGAATAACTATGACCCAGCGACTCAAGTTAAATTTCATTTAAACAAGTCAAAGCCACTTAGATATTCGAGCTATTTTGGCATATATCACTATTTCTGAGTATGAGCCAATATAAGCCATGCTAAGAAATGTAAGTACAGGCTAAAGTTAATGATGCTCAAAATATGAAGAGTTAACCTTTAAACCAAGAAAGACCCGGAATATTTTTGGTTTCTTTGATTCATAACCGGAGGTTAAATTCTCAAACTCATTACTAATTTATATAGCAAAAAAGAAAAAAAAGAAATACATAATTAATCAGTGAATTAAGAATCAGAAGATGATTGCATCTGAATCTTGCCACTGTCGTCTCGATTTTCTCTCAAAATACTGGTTCGTTTTTAAACACTCGTTTCATGGTCTTTCTTCGATTTCTAAAATACTGAGAAACACGTTATAAAACGTCGGCTTCGCCTCGTTTTTAAACTCGGTTCACGGTATTTAGAAATCGGAGGGAGAGCACCAGCTTATGTTTGAACTATATGACTTTGGTCGATGGAATGGAAGTCGTCCTTTGTTCCCAAACTCATCTTATAAGAATGCAGGTTTCAAAATTTATTTAGTTTTCTTCAATTTTTACCCGGTTTCTTCTACGTTTAACAGTTTCTTTAACTCAAAAACAGTACGAAAAAATACAGAACCTTTTTCATTAAAGTACATTTTGTCAACAACTATTAACACTCTTTTTATATTAACTGAGAATTTGATGGCTTTTCTTAAATGTATCGATGAGTTAGAAATAAATCTAATACATCTTCAGGTTGTCGAGAATGTTGCCTCCGCTGAACTGTTGTCCTCGACAAAGTCACAATTCACTCAAAGTTTTGAACAGTTTTAATTGAAACATAAAAATTAACGATAATAGCTAATAAAAGGTTCCCAAATCACCAGAATCACCAAATGAGTGCAGTGCACGGACTGCGTAACTAACTCACAAACTGTAATTAATAACTATTTCACTCGACAAGAGGTTAAGGTCCTTCACGTTTGCTTGCCAAGCTTAATAACACCCTATTGAAAATTGAACCCTGTCTTTTACCACGTGCAATAATAATTAATCTCATATGTACCCCTAATTACCCTAAATGTCTATGTCAGTCCCGACAAGGTAACTTTTCCCCGTCCGCTTTTCATTTTGAATACACCCTGCCTATAAAAAACACTAGCGGGCAGGTATTAATTCCCTTACCGCTTCCCTACTCCAAAGGCTTAACCCTAAAACAGCCAGGTACATGAGCTACACTTTTCCTATCTTTGAGAAACATGAAAAAATGCTTGGCGTGAGAGGTAGTTGGAAGTTCATAAGAATTGGCAGACAATAAAATTCAATAACGCCATGATTAAAAATCGACACACTATCAGTTTTTACGGCTGTTTTCTAACAATATAATTTCACCACCACACTTCCCGAATGACTTTTTCACTGAATTTGCTCATGCTAAAGGCTGACTTCCACTAGTGATGGAGTCGTAATAGGACTCGTAATCAGAAGCGGAGAGCGTTACGATCTAGTGAAAATCAAACAAAGCAGTCGTAATTAAGCAGAGTTTCCTACTGCGCAGAATTAACCAGTCATAATGTTCGTTCTCAGCATTACGATTGATTTAATCTTCAGCTCTGTTTGTCAGTTCGACAATTTAGTTTTCACTGGATTGCAAGCGACCGATTCACACAAACACAAACGGAGAAAAAGGAAATCTTGTGATTCTTGTGACTCCGATTCCGTCGAGCTTACGACCGGATCACCCAGCTATTTTCACTAGGTTATAAGTGCGTGCACTTACTACTCCGACTCATGCTTCGCCGCCAGGGAAAACCAGCCTGTTGAATATAAGTTGTATGATAACTATATACATTCGTATTAAATTCTTGTTCAACTTTTCATCTACTTGTTTAACAGTACGTTCATTTGTGTTTCCACTCATCTTCATTCAAGAACAGTCGTGTTTATTACTATTCGCTTTTGAAGTCAGTATGGAGTTTTTGGACAAACCTGTAAGGTCTTGATAATTTTTCAGAATTTATTTAGTTTATATATTGAATTTTCTTTGCATTTTTAATCATATAAATGATCTAGTTTTTATCACTTTGTTATATATTTGTGAAGGCCAATGTTTTGTAAGTATTCCTGTGCTTTATGTTATCTTCTTGAAATAATATTCATCATCAGTATCAAATTAAATAGTATTCACAATCATTAATATCTTGGGAATCATAAGCGTCGTTTTTAATAAATAAATTCACACATAATTCCAATCTAGGTGTTGAAATAACGATTCATTCAAACAAAAATAGACTAATGAATCTTAGTGGAAACCAACTAGTGAACTTTTACAAATAGTGCATTCTGATTGGCTGACCTGTTAATGGTCTAATGGTGATAGGCCTTTGATAGACCAGGCATTAGTAGCGAAACAATCAAATTCAAATCAAAGCAACGGCGGAAAACTCTATTTTGCTGTGGTTTCAGATGAGTTTTTGGATGGGCTGTTAGAGTAATAACTTCCAGCAAAGACTATAAACAATGACTGAAGATTGATTGATTTACACAAATTTTGTGAGTCAAATTTTACTTCACAAAGTTTTCGGGTGACAAAATTTTCGTTTGGCCCGACAAAAATGGATATTTAATTGGAGTATGGTTTGCAGGTCAAAATGTAAAAAAATATACTTCAGTAGAAGAGATGTTAAAAGACGAACTTTGTTACAGTTTCAGGTTCTTTTATGTTACTGCAAAAAACGAAAACAAAATCAAATCACTCCGCGTGACGTGGCGCATGACCC
>JBAHVQ010000040.1:458901-481388 GCA_036872915.1 Nanipora kamurai
CAGTTTCAGGTTCTTTTATGTTACTGCAAAAAACGAAAACAAAATCAAATCACTCCGCGTGACGTGGCGCATGACCCTTGTAATGCAAGCAACCAAATAAAATGAAGAATTTATGTATTTTTATTTCTTTAAAATAACAATTTTTGTCCAACTAGTTTGACAAGCTCCTCTAAAATTTATTTGAACCGTCGTGGGGACATCGGCACAGAATTCGTAGTGAAATAAAGACAGATCTCAAGTTTAGTTGAGGAACTGAGACAACAGAAAACACATTCAATTTATTTCAAGTCTAGCAAATAGTTTATAATTATAACGTACTTTAACCTCAAACAATATTAAAGGAACCATTTAAATCACAATATAAATGATGCTTTTACATTTTTACAAATTTTTGTCTATCAAGTCACTGATAATACATCATGTACATAGACTTTATATCTGCTAATTCTCAAATGCTAATATTCTCCTCTGATAGTGTGAGCCATTGTTTAGACTCCACAGGGACACGGAGTTTATTTTTGAAGCCGATGATTAAACTCGCAGAACGCGTTTTATCGCGTCAAAAACTTTTTAAATCCGATAAACACTGCTGATCGTTTATTAAACAGTACTTAAAGTAAGTACGTATTTTTTTAAAAATGTCGAAACCATGCATGACAAAGAAATTTGAATTGCACCAGGGAATTAAAATCTTGGCTAAGATTTTAAATTTTTTTAAGCTACATAGAAAGACCTAGGGCCTTTTCCCCTATTGAACCGTACTGTACCGAGAAGTGGCATATTCTTTTATCTAGCGAGCTCTCGGGTAGAAATACTAATAGTGACTTTAAGACAAAAGAAAGCGCTACGTTTCGGTACGGACGGTTGAAGCGGAAAACCTTTAGAGTCGATCAGTGGTGACATTCTTAACCCTTTCCTGCATAGTGTTATTGTACAGCAACAAGTTATAACAATAGAACAATAGGACGAACAAAGCATAAAACAATAAGAGAACAAAGAACAAAAGGAAAAAATCATGCGGGAAAGGGTTAAATGGCGTTAGTTGCAATCCAATTTTTTCTCCAGCTGACAAAATAATAATGAGTTAATTGTGTGATGGAAACTAGAAACTGTGTCTCAGCTGTAGCTTAACAGGCCCAAGGCAAGAAGTGGAGTTCCCCCATAAATGTTGAACAAGGGATTGTCGCTGGGCCTGGCAACAAACCAGGAAGTAAGAAGTAAAAGCTTTGAATCCGAGAAAACATTCTTCTCTTACAAAACATTTAAAAATGCAAAATATGCAATATCACAGGTTTCAATTTCATTAAATGTTCACGCATATATCTCATTACCACACTCCTTGGCAAGAATCAAGCAAGAGCACAGGTTTAGTATTAATAAGCTGGTGCAAAATCTTTCAAGAATTTGATTTTCGCCGCTAACATCCGAGTTACTTGTCATGTCGTTTGTTCAATGTCTCCATATATAATAAAGCCGAAATTAAACTGAAAAAAATCCCAAATCCAAAGTATATTGTTTTGGCGTGATGACATTACAAACATTGTTTGGTTACATTCTAGTATAGATTCAAAATTCAAAACGCAACTACTTCGATTTTTCTTTCTTATTCATGACTTGTAAATTTGATCCTCAGGGTTTGTTATTATTTTTGGAAATCATCAGTAATAATTAGAAAAAGACCCTTAAATTGAATTTTTAATGAAAATATCCGACAAGAAGCTATTTATCAGTCTTTTAATTAAGGCAGAGCCTATGCTAATATCAAAAAATTGCAAGAATGACGTTCAATTGCTTCGAAGACAAATACAGCCCTGTACATCAACTCAAATGCGGAAAGGTATATTTAATTTTCTTTATTTTTATGAAACTCTGACTGCTGTACCATTGTTTATTTTTCGCACTTCTCGTGCCATTAAAGGTTTGTGGTTGAACATACTTCCCATAATAAAGTTAGAATCAGGTAGACAGATAAAATGCCTCCGCCTTGTAAGTGAATACCCCATTAGGAAAGTTTTTTACCGTAGAAAATAAGCCGACAACGCTCGTGTGAATAATATTTCGCAAAGTTCGTGAAGTTGCCGCAACCAAGGGAAGTCCTGGATATAAAAATGGAGTGCTGCGTCGGCAGTTTTTGACGGCTTTCACCCCACTTTTCCGACGAAGAGCCTTCGTTCGAAACGACGGTTTCTCCCCCCTTAAACTCGGGCAGTTTCCCGACCCTCGCCGTTATCTATGTCATAGATAATTTATTTCGTTAAAATACTCTTATACAAATGTACAATTTATCATTTTTGCACGTATAAAATATATAGTTCAAAAAAATTATAAAAGCCATGTCGTGAAATAGACAGTATCTGTTGCCGAAAATTTACTAAGTATAATGGATTAAATAGGCTTAGGTACATCAAAACATGGGTTGCTATGTAACAAACGATGAAAGTAGAATAAGTGTGAAATGTGTGTAAAAATCGTGTTATACATGTCAATTATACAACTCAGAAAGGGAAAAATACTACATCTGACCAAATAATAGATATTCGAACTTAAAAATATTAAAATCCGATACTTTCAATGAACAAATTCTTGAACAGAAAAATAGCTGGATGTAATTTGTTTGCCAAAAATATGAAATGTAATGTTTAACATTTTAGTTATCAAATCTTGAGGGAAAACAATTTGCATCATTGTCAAGTTAACCAGGGTAAAATCACATTTATGACCTGCACCTGTTCTGGTGAACTAAAATGTTTCTGTATTTTATACAAATGACTAATGCAAATTATCTCTCTCCCAGTGATTCATTATAGATAGTTTGGGAATGAAACAGGTGCATGTTCATGTTACTGATTTGTATTTCATGATTTATATCTTAATGAGCTGTCATCGTTGACCTAGCTTGAAAAGAGGGCCAGATTAAGAGGTTCTTTACAGTTTGTCACTGCAACAGACCGACTTGCATTGGGCATATATGGTAAAGATCTAGGACCAGGAAGCTTTTAAGGACGTCATTACTTATGAACATTCAAGAATCTAAAGAATTAAGGTATAACGACGGCAACTTCTTTAATTCACTGTGCAGACTACACTACAGTTCACTCATTTCGGACTTGGCTTTTTAACTATATGTCAATATTTATGGTTTCAAAGGCAAATATACTGTAACTGGTATAATGACACCGTACAAAAATGAAGAATTATATTCACTTATTCATAGCTATCCTATACTTTATAAGTCGCACATTCTAGGTGTTACCAAACCGATTAAACTGGTTTAGAAAGTGCATATTAGAACTCCAAAAAATTGTCCTTAACCATGCTATTGCTTTGGATAATTCTTCTATTTCCTCCATTAACTTGTGAGAATATCAATCATACTTTTTAATGTGGATTATTTAGTTTGGTAGTAGCATTATCAGGGTCCTAGCTAGCCCAAACTGACTTTCAGCATTTTAGCAATAATTTTAGAGAAAGCCGAAGTGCCCAAATGTCTTGCCTTTGGTACCCTTCGGTTCGGCCACCCAATTGCAACCACCCAAAAAGACTTGCCTTGCTACATTCCTGATAATCTATAACGTCTTGCCTGGAGTTTCTAAAATTGACAGATGTAAAGAAGGTCCTTGATTTGGCCCACTACTAGAGGAAGTTGCTTGGGATAAAACAGACAATTACTTGCCCTACTCGTTGACTTGGTCGGCAAATTGAGATGCAAGTTGGCACTTTCTGAAGTGCTGGAGATAAGCAATTTTATCTTTGCTGAAATGAAGTAAAACTAGTGAACATTTCTAGTTTGGGATGTACGTGGGGGTAAAGGGGTAACACCCCCTTTCAGAAATCTGCTCGGTAGAACGAAGGTTTGGTATAGGGAAAAACATGACTTGTCAGTAAATTGATGAAAAATTGGTCGGTAGCGTAAATTTATCATAAAGTCGAGTTGATTAATAAATCAAGCAGACTATGAGGGCGCACACACCCCACTAAGAATGGTCACGGTAGGCGACTGTTTCTTGTTATCTTATCAAAGCAGCAGTTGTCGTCACTGATATAGCATACGTGGAAAGACTAAATCACCCGTCCCAGCTAACCGAAACAACTCACGTTACATAATCGGCCCATGACAAGGAAGAACGGCCACGTATGTAATATGAATCGTGGAATAAAAGTATCATATTTTAACAAGCCCTATAATCTGCATGTATTATGTTGTATCGCTTTTCTTTTCAGTTGAATTTGGAATTAGACATCCCATGTTGAACTTATCTGCAGAAAATTTTATTGTTTGTAATATATGAAAAGGTTAACTTTTTAATTCGAAATCACAAACTATCGCCATATCTTTTAAATCAGAATATATCATTTTTACCACTTAATGTTATTGTTTGTAATATATGAAAAGATTAACTTTTTAATTCGAAATAACAAACTATTGCCATATCTTTTCACTAAAATCAATTTTTCCCCACAATATTTAGGAAATAGAAACTGTTTGGCCGTGTTTTTGTGGCCTGGTACCAACATCACGATGAATTTGGGTGAACTTGAAGTTGTTGTGTGACCCCGAGACCGATCTTGCACGTATGTTATTGTGTGTATTAATGTCCATTTTCAAGCCATTGTGTGTGTACATATCCATTTTTGTAACGGTGTCTGCTACATACAAAATCATCTGAATATTAAGCACAAATGTTTCCATGTGAAAGCTCGCTGTTACAACAGACCACATACATGTTATGTTTGTCACCACCTCGTTTCCTTAGATAAAGGATTTCTGAGCTACAGGTCGGAAAACGACATTGACGAAGGTGAATGTTTCGTCATTAATAACTCCAAGCTCCCATATATACACACTTGTGCTTAACATTCAGACCATTCATTATTGTCATATCGTATCTTCCGTATAGTCGGACTAATATGACAAACCTGCACCTAATCTCGCAGTAGCACGATGGTTAGAGCGTCCCATCTTGCATTGAATAATCTGTGTACTTTATGTCCTGCAGATACATGAATGTGAAAAACTGTTCAGAAACAATCAGGAATTTTTACTCAATAGAAAAAAGAATTACTCTATAGAGGTGTGAAATGTAGTCCAAAGTATACAGAAAGAAGATGTTCTATCTACAATTTCTCTTCGGAGCAATTGCATCGTCGTCGATCATTTCGAATCTCTTTGTTTGTTTTCTCTTTCTGCGTAATAAGATATGGTTGAAGAAACCATACAACGTGTTTATTCTGAGCCTAACAGTCACTGACATGATAACTGGTTTACTAATGTTTATCACTCCTGGGATGATCTTTAACGAGCCCGTAAATGTTCCAAACAACTCATTCCTCGGTGTCCTATACTGCAAAGGACTTTGGTCACGTTGGGCACTGTTTGGCCTAGGGGCTGTGTCAGTGTATACCTGCCTGGTTCTCACTGTTGAACGATGGACAGCCATCTGCCAACCCTTCAAGTACAGAACAAACTTTGCCTCAAAGCGGTTAATAGGCTACATTGTTTTAGTTTGGACCATTGGTCTGGCAATCTCACCTATGGCTGCTATAGAGACAACGTACCACCCAGCCTCGTCAAACTTTACAAGATCGTGGTGTAAAATGACTCCTCTGGTAAAGGGTGACTTAATCGGAGTTGTCAGTACCATATCAGTGGGCTTGAAGTTCTTCATTCCTTCTATGGTCATCCTGGGATTGTATGCTGTTGCTATTGTGAAATTGAAAGAAAGCAGACATATTCAAGCAAAGAACCGCAGAGACGAAGCCGTCAAAAATGTCACCAAGATGGCAGCTGTGGCTTCGTTGACTTTGGTAACCTGTTGGATGCCGAATCAGGTAAGAAAATTCATTAAACTTAATCGATTTGTGACGTTAAATCCATTTCTAATAGTTTGCTTTCTTCATTCAAATTAGCTCCATGAGATGGTGGACATGGGGGCAACCCCAGACTCGTAGATTAATACATTATTTTAAGTTAACTTCTATCAAATTAGACTTTTCCACAATTGCAAAAGTAAAATATTACATATTGAAGTGCACGAGATGCACTTCTCAAATTTACCAACCCCCCACATTGCACTGGAGCTTCCTGCACCTATTTCAGTGAAAGTAATTGAGCTTATTACGTTCTTTTCTTTTTGATTTCATTCTAATTTTCAGATTTACTTTGTTCTGCTAAACTTCCGTCAAGTTGAATATTTTACTCCTTTCCACAATGTTACAACGCTGATTGTATTCTTGAATTCCACTCTAAATCCATTCATCTATGCCCTTTGGGGAAAGCATTTTCGTTCAAGAATCAAAACAGTTTTGTGCTGCTGTACTAGAAAACGTCCGAATGTAAGCACCAGACCTGGACTGCAAGAAAATTACCAAATTACTGGCAATATTACAGCATATAAAAACATGGCTTCAGATACGAAAGAGGAAACATCAATGTAAGGTTGATTTTGTCTTCAACTTTCTTGCGGGCTTATTAACAAAGTTCAAGCCAACGAAAAGCACGATGCTCAAAATTGCAGTATTCATGACGTTATCGAATAAAATTGTTACTGAAAGAGTCGTTGTAGCAATTAATTTTGTTTTAAAATTTCTTGAAGCAATGTTATACCACGGTCTATCAATCAAAGTACTTACTGATCAATTTAGAGATCTTGCACGATCAAAACTGTAAAATTTGGCTTATTTCAAAGGCCAAGGCAAGCCTTAGTTTTCAAGAGAAGCATGCTTCTCTTCTTTGAACTAAAAGTAAGGTGATGAAATACTTGATCTTGAGCAGAATTTTTTGTGTTTTATTATTTTATCTAGTAATGTAGCTTATGTCATCCGTCCCTTTGCTTGACTTTATATTCACTACAATAAAATTGCTGGTCAACTAATAAAATTATCGCTAGTCGATCCATTCCGGCATGTTCAAGTGGCTCTGAAGGAATTTAGCTACTGTCCACGTGCCTTTTCTAAAGTTCAAATTCACTCTAGTAGAGCTGCCAGACGACCAATCAAACCATTGCTATACGTATTTGGGGAGCCAAGGGTCTTTTAACTATTTAACAAAAATTACATGTAAATAACTGCATTCCATCTAGCTTATTTACAAATAAACGTAATCAGACGTTATTATTTATATATAAGGAATTAAGAGAGATTGTTTATACATAAATAACCAAAGTAATGAGAGGGTTATTTACTGTTTAAACACGAACTGTTGTGTTCTATTGCTTGCAAGGGATTGAATTTCTACCGTTATTGGTTGGTCAATCTGTGTTAATCTAAAACAACAAAGACAAATGAAACTATCTCTCATTCTTTCTCTCAATCATCTTTAAAAAGATAACAAGCAATACAAATGAGAATCTTTTGAGTATCGATCAGTGGTTATTAGCAAATAAACTTGGCTTAAATGCCGCTAAAACTGAACACATGTTCATTAGTTCGGATGACAACCTTAAAAAAACTGAAAATTCTTTGCTGATACACATTCACGACAAAGTACTAAAAAGCTTCAGTAAACAATGTTTAGCAAACAATGTTTAACTGCGCAAGTTGATCAAACATTAGGTTGAACTGAACAAGTACAGGATAAATGTTAAAGAAATCTCACAAGTAATTGCCGAACAAAAACAAGTTAGACCTCATGTTTCTAAAGAAACGGCTTTAACTATCTATTGTTCTCCAATTCAACAAATCATTGCAATTTTGCCTGGGATAGTTTTGTTCTGGAAATATACGAGTTTTAATTCCTTTCACAGTGGGCACCCCTGGACAGTAGATGACGTCATAATGCAAAAGACCACGAGACAGAGACCACTGATCTCAATATAACTGGGTTGCACATACAGGCAAAAAAACTGAAGCCACCGGAAATGACGTTTTTGGAGGACCAAGATGGCTGCCACGAAATTTATTAAAGAGTGAGCAGCTCAAAAACATACGAAAAGAGCACAACAAAGCCGATTTTTTTACATTGTTGTACAAACAATGCTAACAAGCCGTAAAAAGTTTAGTTTTCGTATTCTTTAGTATTGCTAAACAATAAAATATGTTATTTTGTTGGGTATTTTTACGATGCTATTTTTTTAACGGAAAATACAGAACTCGTAAAAAACCCGTGAAATCAGCCAAAAACTTTTGTGTAAGTCTATTTTTCTACCTCTGAAAATAAATTGTGTATCTTAACAAAGTCTCGGAGTGTGCTCTTTACAACTTTGGAAAGTATTTCCTTTTTTTTCCTTCTGTTCACAAAATGGCAGTAAATTAGCATCGGTTGATAATTTTTCGGCATTTCAAACTCCTCCGGGAAGTTCTTGTGATCTGTCTTTCACCCTGACCATATTTGACCGTGCAATGTTATTTGTTTTTTTGCATGAGCTATAAGATTGAGAACTACTCTTAAACTCGCAAAGAGCATTGGACAGAGAGTAGTAAGATGGCGGCCGTGAGCTTTAAAATTTTGGCTGCTGGCGATACGGGGTACGCAATTAAGTTATATTGAGATCAGTGAGAGTGACAAGGAGAGCGATTGTGACTTGAGGAGACATGTTGGTTTTGTGATCGAGAAATAAATAAAAGTATTGAAAAACGTCTGTCCTTCGGTGAGTTTTTCTTTTTGTGACTTTGTTTTTGACGAGTTCTATTCGGGAACAAGTCTGACAGCATCGCAAGTAAATATACCACTTGCACTTACTCCTCTTTTGGAGAAAAACTACTTGTAAACAAAAGAATTTCCATAAATTAACCTTGAAGTTGTCCTCCAGATGAGTCGTCTTTTTTACCTCACATGCAAGTGGTCTATAGGTTACAGAAGTTAAAAAGTAGAGCTGGCCTTGTCATAAGAACAAGGCAATGACATATTCGGTCAAATGCTATTTGAGAAGATATGCTACTTAACAAATAGATTTCATTTTTCCATGATTCACTCGGTTATCGCGCCGTAGGCCACTTTTTGTTTTTACCACGGTGTGACGTCCGATGTGCATCTATAACAGAACAGACAACGGAAAAATGAAATTTACTTGTTTTATAAAATAAACAAACAAAACAATTGAACAAAAATGTTCAAAATAATGATTGAAAACCTTTTGGGAATTTTTGGGACTTTGAAAAACACGAAAACAGTCATCTGACATGATGCATGATCTACACAAATAAAGCAATGTCATGAAGAATGAAATTTTTGGTATATATTTGGCATTTGCACTCGGTAACATAGAATGATATACTGTATATATTTTTGGTGAAGGAAATTTTCTAGTGTCCTAATGGTATATTTTAAGACCTAACTAGGACCAGTTGGGAAAACTCAACTCTAAAGCCTACGTCTGAGAATCGAACTCGCAACTGGTTCAAGTTGAGTCTTGAAATGTATGGTTATGACACTCGAAAATTCTCTTTACCAAATATAAATACCTCAGAAATAGTTTTCTTACATATTGGTGGCATTCAATGGAATGGTTGCCTCAAGAAGCAAGATTAACAAGGTCTATAAAATTGTTTAAGAAAATAATATCTACCCTCAATTTGTCAGAGTGAGTCTGTGTTGTAAATAATAAAGTATCTGTATTTTTTTTATTTACAATTCATAAAAAAATATAGGTCAGTTTATGTGAACTTTCTAACTTCTTACTCGGCTTTCACGAAAAGCAGTTGTAATTATTGATGAAATTTCGAGTTTAAAAAATACTTCTCTCTTTTTTTTGCCTTCTCTCCCAAATCCAGTCCGAGTCAGCTGATGTAAACGCACCTCAAAAGTGATGTAGCATACGAATGAAGTTGTCTGAAACTGTACTGACATGCACTCCGACAAGTGGTTGTCCTTTGAATGAAATTTATAGAATTGATCATTTGCGAATTTAGTTTGGTAGGTAATTTTAAGTTCATCTGTATTATTTTCCTTGTGGGTCGGAATAATTTTAGCAATTTTCCTAGGGGGATAATCACTGTTAAAAACGTTGAGCCTGAATTTAGACTCTATTTCAGTATCATGTTCTTCCACGTCAAGAATATCACTTGATTCATAATCATAGCGCTTAGCACGTGTATCGGCACCACAACGAGTATTCACAACAGCCCATTCTTTCCAGATAGAGGTACCCACTTTGCAGAAAAACATTTTTTTTTTTATTCCTTCTTCAACTCTCTTTTTTACTTCATAGTCGTCTAAAATCTCGATGTGACGCTCATTTTATTTAGGTGCAGACCCTTTAAGTTCCGATTCCTCATCAACTTGCTCATTTTCCTTTACTCTGGAAATTTCGTCTAAGTTAGTTAATATTGGCAACTTTGGGACAGCGCCAGAAAACAAATTTGGGGTAACCCAAAATTCTCTTTAAAAAATTTAATCATCTAAACACATAATTTACCACATATATTTCCTATCAAATGTGATAAAGTAGATATATCGTCAACAGTTAACCAAAAACACAGAATTTACTCTAAGAATGATTGTGATTTCATAGGAAACCACGGCGCTGCGCGTTTGGGTGATTTATATTATATTATATTATATTATATTATATTATATTATATTATATTATATTATAGTATAGTATAGTATTATATATATATATATTATATATATTATTGTATATTATATTTTATTTTATATATTATATATTATATTATAGCATTATACTATATTACATTATATTATATTATATTATATTATATTATATTATATTATATTAGATTAGATTAGATTAGATTAGATCATATCATATTAGATGAGATAATATGATACATAATGCTACACTATATTATACGTTATTTAGCATATATTATTAGGTTATATTAGCTCAACAGCTATTTAAGTTGACTTCAGCAGTACAGTAGTTTCAAGTGGAGTTAGAAAAGCGGTTTTTGGCGCGCGTAATACTAAGTGTTACGGTTCGTCCCGCTGTAACGGATCCACAGGCAGAAAAAATAAGTTTGCAGCCCTTTCCTTCTAGTTTGCAACGATGTAAATTTATTGCTAAGACTTTGCTGGCCACGTTTGCACCTACTGTAAAGCTGCAAATGCCGTATTTGCAAAACATTTGCGCCTACTGCAAAGTTTCAAATACCGTAATTGGATCAAATTTACTTCGTAGAAAACCTGTGCAAATTTCTTTATCAAGTTTGCAGCGTCGCAAACTCGTGTGCAAATATGTTTCAAACTCGTAGTGATACAAATGTGAAATTGAAACCATGGAAAACTAAATGCAAATTTAAATTGGAGTAAATTTGCCAAGGAATTTTGCAACCTGTCAAGTTTTGCAAAGCTATTTTTTCGCCCTATGGGACGTCGACACGAAGTTTAGCAAAGTTTTTTAAACTTTATTTATCGATTTCCTCAAAATTTAATGAGTTAGGCTTTCATTATCGATTTCCTTTACGATGAACCGCTGTATCACCTCTATCACTCGTAAGAAATTAAAATAGAAGCAGTCACTTGTCTACACAGTTTGGCGCGTGTTGTTTACGTAAGGAAATCCGACAATAGGGTATAACTATTCCAGAATATAGTCCACGGCGTACGGTAAACGTCAAACCATTATCTACAGTACTGGGGAAACTTTTTTTTTTTCTTTTTTACATTTTGTAAACCTTTTTCAATACTGTGTATCCAGCATGCTAATCTGTACCTTATCTATATATAAATGTTAATTAGTAACATGTAGACTATCAAAAAACACATAAGCTTTGAAACAAACTCTTGTCTTGCTTTTCAGTGACGTCGTGCATTTTTACGTCAGACCGTAAATAGGACGACGTCATGATCTCATTACAGTCGAAGAAATTGAAAAAACGAATCAACAACTTTTGCTAAACTTGATGTCACGGTTGGTTGCGCAACAACGATACATGACAAATTACACGCGCGAAAAACCGCTTTTCTGGCTTACTTTTTGATGCAGATTTCAAAAAACTTCATTTGGAGCCAAAATTTGAACAGAAAGTAGGTGAAAATTGCAAAATAATACAATCACGTCCTGTATTTCAGTGGTCGGAGCGAATAAAGTTAAACAAAATCAAACTAAACTACAGTAGCGATCAAAAATAATTCCTCAAGGCTTGTTTGAAACTAATTACGACCAGGAGCATTAATTTCTGAGAACTTTCGTAGATAATCATAGATAAACAAAATAAAAACCATTTGACTGTCTTGGTATCCATAGTTGATCCACGTGCGCATTAGTATTCTCTTTACATTATCCTCTGTATCTTCTTTAAAATGCTGGGCCCGGTTGTTCAAAGGACGATTACCGCTAATCCTGGGTTAAAATTTAATCAGCTCTTTTGTTTGGCATGTTCTGCTTAGTAATTTTATTTGAAAGTTTCTAGGAGAAGATCTTTCTATATTTGAATGATATCTAAACAGGAAACTTTACACATCGTTTCCTACGTCAGGAGTATTTCATCCACAAAGTTTTCAGTAATCCTGGATTACCGTAATCGCCTTTCAAACAACCGGACCCTGTGTAACTGGGTCTCTTCAGTAACCCACTCCACCATGTCAATGCAAAAGGAATCTTGACTTACCATTATATGGAAGCAACTCCAGACCATTGCTCTGTTACATAGATTCAGTTTCCTTCAAACTATATGTCCAAACATTCCAGTCTTCTATGAGCTGTGTAACTTAAATTTTTTTCTCCATAATCTAGGGTAAGCTTATTTTTTAATTGAGGGGTACTCTAATGCCTGGCAATCTTACACTGTATCCGGTTTTTTCTTCTCCTACTCGTCCCAAAGTAACATTGGCACTTCAGATATTTTTAGACATTGCAGAATTGCAGGGTTTGGCGTCATTGGATATCTCTTGCTACATCTTGGATGTATAGCTAATCCTGATCTTACACAAATCTGGTATGGTTTCCGAAAGTAACTATTTGCTGTTTTGTTACCTGAGCAATTCTTTTTGACCGCCACTGTATCCGGTACCCTTATTTATACTGGATAACTCTGTCAACTTAGGTAAGTCATGTAGGATGGAATCCATCTTACATCAGAAGTTGGCCTTGTCAAGAATCACGAGACTATTCTTTGTCCTTTTTAATCAGTGAAATATGGGTATACATATTGGAAAATTACTACTTCGTCAATTTATACGTAGTTTAATCTAATTAGATTTATGAAAGCGAGGTTACTATCAATTCTTCCATTACATTACTTTCCCATAAACTAAAAGGAACATATCAAGAAAATATAGTTGAAAATACTTTTTCAGAATTAACATTTTTCACACACGAAGTGAAGAAACTAAACATAAAAGTTTGTCATCAAAAAAACTTTCATGTATACCTTCCCGTGTCCATCAAATGCATTACCTAGTCATATTTTTTCAAAAATTCATTCAAAGTTTGACAGAGTTAGAACTAAGCTTTCAAACCAATGAGATTCCAACATTTTAAACCCATGAATTTAGGAAGATTTGTACAATTTTGATATCAAACTTTGATTACATTTTGGTTTTTGCGATCTTATATTAGGTTAGGGCAGACGAAGTAATTTTAGAAAAGGTTTGGATAGGTTAGGTTGGGCTGGGTTGGGGACCTTGGGGCTAAAAGGGTTCAAATGGTTTAGAGAGATGAACTACTTCATGCCAATGATATCTACCGTATGGTCTGCGTCTGAAATAGCCTCTTCTAATTAAACTCCTCCTGCTTTTCTATTCAGTCGAAGGCGGGTTTCTGGCGTTTTAAAACCAGAATGCTTTGGGTTGATGGGCTCAAAGGCCATCAAAAACATCCCAAAAAAAAGTTAGGCCAGTAGGCTTGGCCATCTATGTCGAAAGCACTGATTTAGTAGTGTTTTCTAGGCAGCTGGCTGATGAGCTCTGATATAGAGTAAAACTACCAAGTCTGTTCTGCATGTGATTTTTATGCATCGAGTAACTGCTCGGTAAATTGTATTAAATTTTGAGGAGATCTGTTTTGGGGACCACGCCTTCCCTTACGTTTTTGCTGAAGTCTTGACTGACATAAAAAAAGTTAGATTCGGCGCTGTTTTCCAGACCCGTAACTAACATTTTTTGTTTGGGGAGACAGTTGAACGGAGGTCGGCGGAGTGATCCAATAAGAGAATCTGGCGGAATTCCTCTCAAAATACTTTAACTTCTTTAGACTCTGAAATAGAATTTTTGATCAGCATTCTAAACGAAATATTTTTCTCAAAAAACAATTTTTACCAAAAGTTAAATACCAGGCATTTAATTTTTTAATTCAGTTACTTTGAAAAAACACAGGTGCAGTTTATCGGGTGGGCAACTACTCTTGTTCCTATCTGCGTTCTTGTTATCTTGTATCCGAAAATTGACTTTCCCGAATAACTGCAAAAGTGAAGATACGGTTATCCCATGGCATGAAGCTTTGAGCGTAGGTCTTAGTCTTGCCAGTTACTGCTGTCTGTTATGTCAACACTTTCTTCATCTGTCATGAAAACAGCGTAGAAAGTTAAAAGGCTGGTAGACTGCCGAACTATTGTTAGAAATTCAAACGCTTCGAGCTAAGGCCCTCTATCAGAGAAAGAAACGTGTTCAGAACATGTCTTTTCTCTGACGAGGGGCCTTACCTCGGAGCGTTAGAATTTGTAAACAATAGTTCGGCAGTCTAGCAACCTTTCAACTTTCTGCGCTGTTTTTGTACTCCAAACGCAGCATTTTATTTTTATATCGTTCTGTCATGATAACAAATGATTTTGTGAGTTTTTTAATAATTATCGCTTTCACAGTAGGACTCTTCCTTCGACAAGTGTTAAATGACTGCTCCCTCAATAGTAATTGAGTAAGATCCTTCTAGGAATGAGCTAATATCTTGGGGATTTTAGCAAACATTATTGTTAAAAAATAGAGAAAGAAAAACCTCACAATACTTAAAATTCGCTTTGCCGTTAGAGTCCGTATAGCTAAATGGTTAGATCATTTCATCGGCACCATTAGAAGCTTATGGGTTCGATAAGTCTTTCTGGGTTTACAGACCTAAAGAGCATGCATATTTAAGGTCTACCAAGTAGGGAATAATCCACTATATAGTGCTATCCAGCGCCGTTCCTTCACCAGGAGTTTGCGCCGTATAAGCTATCCGTGCTTTGAACAACCGACCCTGGTGTATTGTGTTTTTCATTTTCGTAATAGCCTTTTTTCATACAAAATATCATACAAATGGCACACTGTGACTCCTTTGGATATTTACCAAAAATCAAAGTAAACTGGCAATTTACCCACCAATGGTTACATCATTATCTATTTAGTAGAAATAATTTGAGATTGTGAGAAAAGTAGATCCTCTTCTAGATCGTCTTCTATTCAACATTAGGGTTGTTTTTCTGACTATAGTTTATAGTCAGTGGGTAATTTCCTCCCAGCCCAAATCTTGTATTCTCGCTTTCTCTTGGATCGCGTCGACATTGGCAGAGTGTAGCCATGATGGCTCTGTAAAAGTGTTTACCCCAAAGAGCATAAATAAACGGATTAAGAGTGGAGTTGATAAATACGACCAAGATTGTGATATTGTGGAAAATGGAGAAAAGTTCGGCGAGACGAAACTTGTGCAATATAAAATATACCTGAAAATAGAATTAAGAAGACAATTGTAACTTAATGCCCCAGATGTCAGCAGAGATGTTGGAACCGGAATTAGTCATTGCACCTTAATTATGTACAGAGATCGAATGGACTCAATGTGAGTGAGTTCTGACAGGAAAACAAGATCATTGAAACAAACCTTTATCTATGGAAAAATGAACAAACGAAAGGAACAAAAAGTAAAAAAATAGATACACGATATAGCAAGACAAAATAGCCAAATTATGTAAATAGTTCATCGATGCAAAAGCAGACAGACAAGCAATATTTCTCTGAAATCAAATAAATACATAAATATATAAATAAATGAATAAACCGATCAATACATAAATAGGGGGAACCAACACTAATATATTGATTTGTTGGCAAGCAAAGGGTTAAAAGGTGAATTTGTAACCATCTTAATTATCCTTTACCTCTTCATTTAGTCAGCGTAATACATGAATGAATGAATAAAATAAAAGAGGGAAGGAAAGGGCTCAGCAAACAAACAAGCAAGCATTGATATAAGAGAGCAAAGAAGAAGGTAGGAAGGGAAAAATGAAGGAAAGAAGGAATGAAGGAACGAAGGAAGGAAGAAAGAAACAAACGAAAGAACGATCGAAACCATTGGCGCATCCAAGGGGGAGCTTAGGGGGCTAAAGCCCCCAAAGGTGTTGGCTGTGGGTGTTGGACATATTCTCCAAGTGATATTTTACCTCCAAACTGTTTGTCGATTTTAAAGAGAAAATATACAATAAACGGGTTACTTCCCCATAAAAACGAACGAAGGTTTGTATAACAAATTCGTATTAGAAACTTACAATTCATAGTTAGTCAACTGAACTTCACTATTAAATAATATGACATTTTTTTAAGTTTAAATAACCTATGAAATTATCGGAGAACGATGTATTTTACCTTCACGAGCAAAAGAACGAAAATAGGGAGGAAGAGTGGGAAGGGGAAAGGACAAAGAACACTTGGATTCAAGGTAAAAAAGAAGGAAGATGTAACAGAATTAAACATGTAGATAAGCATAATAGTTCAGGGGTCGGTTATTCAAAGCCTGGTTAGTTAATTCGGTGGATAAGTCTAGTTAAAATTTAGTTAAAATTTATTTAGTTAAAAATAAGGTTAGTTAAAGGGTGGATAAGTAGTGAACGGCATTGCAAATCCATTGAAATACCAAACGCACATTTTATCAGCCGAAGAGAACTATCCAGGTGGCATCTCCATATTCAAAGCATAAAAGTCCAGCTGTTCAGTGCTTGAACAACACTGTTCACTCGTTACAATTTATCCACCAGATAATCTATCATGGCTTTGAACAAGCGACCCCTAATGAATAAAGGACACAAATATTGGCAAATGATTCGAGTAGGCTTATTTTTATTTCTCACCTGATTTGGCAACCAACAGACAACTAACGATAACGAAGCTGCGGCTGCCATCTTTGTGATATTTTTTATAGCTATGCTTCTACGATTGTCAGGGTTAAACTGATGACTTTTTAGTAATTTCGCAATAGTTACAGCATATAGCACCAGGATAATAACAGACGGAATAAGAAATTTGAGACCCACTGAAATGGTACTGATAATTCCGATTAAGTCACCCTTGACCAGAGGACTAATTTTACATCGTGGTTTTGTGAAGTTCGACGAGGATAATTGATATGTTGTCTCGTTAGCTGCCATAGACGACACAGTGATGCCGCCTATCCAAACCAAGAAAATATACATTATCAACCGTTTTGAAGTGAACTTTGTCCGGTATTTGAACGGTCGGCAGATGGCTGTCCATCGTTCAACAGTCAGAACCAGACAAGTGTAAACTGACACAGCACCGAGGGCAAACAGCGGCCAACGCGACCAAAGTCCTTTACAATAGATGGTTCCGAAAACTGAGTTGTTGGGAATTTTCAGTGGTTCCTCAATAATCATTCCTGGAGTGATGAACATTAAGAAACCAGTCATCATGTCAGTGACCGCCAAACACAGGATAAACACGTTGTAGGGTTTCCCTAACCAGACTTTGTTTCGAAGAAAGAGGACACAGACGAATGCATTTGAAGTAACGGCGGACAAAGCGATCAAAGCTGACAGAATTTTTAAATAAAACATCTTCCAGGAAGTTAACTGCCTTTGTTCCTGAATTTACAAGCTGGGATTATTATTGGTTTCTTGACGTCGATTGTCGAAAACATGGCATTCTATAATGAATTATAAACAAGATTATACTAAGATATCATTACTGCATATCGGAAAACAAAAAGTTTGTTATATGCGTTTTTTACCATAAACACGTGAGCCTAGCAATTGTTTTGTTATGTTTACAGTCTTCTAAAATGATGAGGAAGAGGTTTTTTAGAACATGTGACCTCTGTGTGACCCTTAGATCTAATTAAGGTCGAGGGACATACACCACACTTTCAGAGTTTTTTAAATCTCCCTCAATGTTCACACTAGGCTATTTTTGAGGCATTGCCTCTAAATATTCGCGGAGCAGTCGGCATCTGGAGGCACCTGCTTAAAATTATCTTTAGGAAAGAACTATTTCATATTTTAAGGGAGGATGGGGAATTTTTGTCGGGGAAACGATAGATTTTTTGGTTTAACTGTCAGTTTTTGAGTACGTCAAGGTATTAAAATAACAAAGAAGAATTTCGTGTTTGTGCTGAGTGAACCCTTTTCTTTTTACCAAATCGCCTACCCTAGCAGGCGAAGTATAAGTATTGATACTGCTGAAATTTTGTTGTTGTTTAGCTATCTGAATTTTACACCGTGGTCTGGAAAAATCTGTAATACTGCATCCCTCTGAAGGTTAGGGTAAAAAGATCGTTAGGAAAAGCAACAGCATAGCCAGATATAGAATACAAGAACGTTGGAAAGTATGAACAGTCCCGCTTGGCAAATTCCCCCTTAGTTCTTGAGGAAAGTTCCCTCTAGCTCTAAAGGAAAATTAAAGTGTAAAAAATATATTTGAAATTGAGAAAGTACATATCAGTTATCAAACAGATAGATTATCATTTATCAAATTATCAATAAATCTTCAGAAAATCGCAAGATACGGTATTTTCTCCCTCCATTTCTGGCCATGTCTCAATTCATTTGTATGTGTGAGTTATTCTTTCCTGGAATAGAGGATTGCAGCACCAGCTCGATAGTTTTCCCGTTAGTTCGTTCTGCACATTTTCTTTATTTTATCTCCTTTCTTCGTGTAAAACGTTTTTTCGCTTTTTCACAGATCACTCTCGAAAATGAAATGATCCGTCCATCAGTTGAATAAATTTTCATTAAAACTGGTGTGAAACAGAATGAAATAATGCAGGTACTAACAGTATTAAATAAAGTGTTCCTACAGTCTACCCCTACGTCCGTCTTGCAGTTCAATTAGCGGCTGGCAAGTAATCGGAGTTTGAAATCCAAAGCTAGTAGGTTTTAATCACAGCTGCGGTTCCGTCTAACTTTTAATTCACCGCTTAGCTGGTATATCTCTCAATGGTACTATATGTCTTAGTCCTCCCTGTCCGTCCTACTCCTATTTCTGTTAACAAACACATATTGGTGTGTTTCCTTGAAACCTTTGCGCTTTTCATCAAGACAATTCTAGATCAGACGTTTTTTCAAGCTATCCAAGCTTTTTATATGGCCAAATCAATCGTGCACTGCTAAGACTGTAGGTGCTTACAAGCGTCGGTCCAGTTCACCAACACACAGGTAAACAACAGTTTTAATTAACCGAAACACACTTCGGTCTGTATGTGGAGCCAGCCAGATTGATCATTCGAAAGTAAATAACACGTCGAGATGAATGAACTTGATTGACAGTAAAGATAGTGGATGTTGTCTGCTCTACTATCATCCACCGAATTGGTTACTAAATTTTGATTAACTCAAATTACCTAATCTTTTTACCAGAAAAACATTAAACAGAGAGTCTTCGTTATAAAGAATTTTGACGAAAACCTCTTTGATATGATCTGTTGGCGTTATTATTTTATAGTTAGATGAACGGTAAATGTACTGAACGATGTTGAGGGACCGGACAAACGAATGCCCAACGGTTGAACTGCTAAAGGCAAATCTGTAACACGACGAAAACATGGAAAAGCTCATATCATCGATGCTGTTCTGCTACTTCTTTGGTTCATATTGTAAAATAAGGAGAGAACATTTCATCTGAGTTCCCATCGAGTTAAAGAAATACTCGTGGAATCTTTGCAGTACTTGAAATGGTGGGAAAATTCGCGCCCCGTGATTTGCGTTCTTACCGATATTTCTCCTTCTTCCAAACTTTCACTCACGTGTATGTTACTCAATGGAAACACGAAAAATGTTTTTAAATTCCAAATTGGAATTCTCTTTATTACATTTGAGATGAGCGAAGTTAGAAATACCAATCAACCCTGGACATAGAACTTAAAAAATACATTCAAAGTCAAACGTGTTCCGTATTTGAGTTGGGGACTGCGTTTCAAAATGGTGGCATTGATACCGCATTCAGAAAGTTCCGGGAAAAAAAGTAATCTATTCAAAATAAGTTAGATCGATTATTTCAAGCGAATACTAATGGAAGATATATTTTCTATATTTTTAAAAACAAATTTGCCATTTTGAGTAAAACCTATTTTTTCACAAGCATCCCGAAATTATATTGCTGGATGTTATAGCGAGATAAGAAGCGTAGCATTAGTGCGGAGTAGTAAATTGCAAGAGTTGCATACCTAACTGCAAAATGTGTATCGTAGAAAGGTGACTGGCTTAAATGATTTAAAACAAGTAATTATTTTGATTGTTGAAGAACATTTGAAATGTTATGAAGTACCTATCATATTTCAACTATCGCAGTATTAAATTTTTCGCACACTCTTTCAATGGATATTTTTGTACAACTTCGATTCGAAAAGATTAAAAAGGAATAGCCTTTGTTGTTTTGATATTTTTCATAGTTACCATGTATCTATCAACTTTTCAGCCAGGACTAAACTGTTTTCTCGCGATTATATGGGATTTTTTTGGCATGTTTGACCAGACTGAAAATTCCAGCCTTGGCTACATTTGTTAGAATGTTTAATTTGGCCATGTTTATTTACTAAGCCATATGTTACGATACCAAATGATTAAGTATTAAGCCATAACCAAAAATAATACGTAATAGTCAAATCCACTAACTTCATCCTCAAATACTTAATAATTTAGAATCGAAAGCAGAATGTGCTTCGAATCAAAGGTTTGTTACGGAAACGTTAACTGGGAAGGATAATGTTATCAAGAATGCACTACTGTTTGTGTAATAATGTGCAATATGTCAAAAAATGCTGTTTTCAACAGTTCTGAAATATTTTCGAATTCAAAGCCATAATTGTAATAAAACCGAATCGGCGGATACTGCTCACATTTTTTTGACATATTATAAAATCCGCAATACTAATATGAATTATTATCTTGCAAGTTATCATGATGAACAGCTGTCTCCGAATGAAACAGATGTTGTTTGCAATAAAACTGTTTTTATTTTGACACCATAATGGCATGGGAAGTACTAGGACGTAGGAGTACATGTTCTTCAATAGCAATTATGAGAGGCCGGACTCCCTCCCAATATTATTACTTTTATTAATACTGTAATACTATACAATAATATTACAGTATTTACATTATTTACAGATGGAAGCGCGAAGGAGGGTTTGAGTAAGGAGTTTTCAATCCACCCACTCCTTTGTCGACTTGGAAAATTACAGAGAAATTTCTGCAGCTCATCTCATTTCATGCGGGTTAATAAAAGTCTCCGTTTCTTCAACTTCTTCTTTCCGTTATCGTCATTGCTGACGTTTAGCCGCTGTTGTTGGCACGATCGTACTCCTTCCAGCTGTCCTAGTCTTGAGCTATCTTTATGCTTGCTGCCAAAGATCCTGCTGTCCATTTCTTGATGTTATCGTAGTATTATATTCTGGGTTCGCCCACTTTTTTTCCCGTCCATTGAACCGAGCACCGAAGATTTTACCAGATCTCAGTCGTGAGGTCTATAGCCAAAGCTATAAAGAATGACATCTTGTGCATAGTTACCGAAGATATAACTCACGGCCAACCCCTCACTCATTTAGATACTTCCGTTGGTACGACGTTGGGTCCAGCTAACACGAAGTAATGTCTTGTGGAACAACATCTCAACCCCCGGGATCTTATCCTCTTCCACAATCCGTAGAGCCAACCTACTGCTCCACAGATGACAACCGACCAACTAAGAGCGTTCAGCAATTTCACTGTGGCGCTTTTCTTTATATCCTTGTCTTTCCAAATGTTTGTCAGATTCTCAGTCTTCTCGGTTTTGAAATTGTATTTCTACGGTGAATATTCAGGTGGCAGCGTCACGTTCAGTAGAATAGATAGTTGTAGCTACTTATCCTCTCGGTTACTTCTCTGTCTACAAATAGCGATGTTTCCCATTTGACTGGACCAACAATCATGAACTTCGTTTAACATACCTTCGAGTCCAGTAGTTTGGACTTTCCTGCATTGTTGACTTAAGTCAGGATGTCTCTCACTTTCTCGAAATTTTGGCCACAGGATCTTTCTGCCACCAATAACGACACCAAACTTACTATATTGACAAACTTACTACCAACCCAGGTGTTCGGTACCGCGATCGCCATATCTGTACGGATTACGGAAACTTTACAAGCCACAAATACCCATGCGACCTATAGTTTCATTCTGTGGGTCACCTACTTACGAACTTTTCAACTACTTAACAACCATACTGCAACCACTAACCAACAAGTCACAACATGCTTTTTGAAAAGATCATTTTCCGTTAACAATAATGGTTTACCTATCCCTGATCAAATTTTCCAAAGTATGACTATTTTTTTTGGAAAAAAAGTATTATGAACAACAAATTAAACTAGCTAACACGAAGTAATGTCTTGTGGAACAACATCTCAACCCCC
>JBAHVQ010000040.1:481488-496192 GCA_036872915.1 Nanipora kamurai
AACTGTTATTTACAGTCACCTTTGATGCCTCACGAATGTGGGACATCAAAGCCAATTGCCAGAGTGCTCTAACTGCAGAGTGCTCTAACTGCAGAGCCAGAGTGCTCTAATTGCCAGAGTGCTCTAACTATATATATATATATATATATAGAAATTGTCCAGTTGTCGCACTTATTCGAAGCCTGTGACCTCGACTAATTTCCGTTAAGACTAGTTGTGAGTTTTGTTATTCAGTTCATCATTTATTTTGTTTTAGAATTCAGAATTGCGAATGCTTCTACATCAATATATCAATTCAAAGGTAAGAGACTTGATAAACTTAAACCTATTCTGCCTGGCCTTTTTTTTGTTCTTTAGACTCGGTGGGGGGACTGTGTCGGCGCTTTGTAACGCAGTATTTATTAGGCCAACACTCGTAAGACTTCGTAGCTTTGTAGCGCATCACAAACGGAACATGAAGATGTGAAACATGCCCACTATGTCCTAATGTTAAGTCGCAATTACATCTTAGATTCGAAAAATGTTTTATTTTTATGGCAATGCTTCGTTCACGAACGGAACATGAAGATTTGACAACATGCCGACTATGACCTAATGTTACGTCGCAATTACATCATACATTCGAAAAATGTTTTATTTTTATGGCATTGCTTCGTGATCTAAATTATATCAGCGATGTTAAAAAGCAGTACATCTTATGAGGGATTATATGGGGGAAAGTTATAAAATGCATCGTTAAAATCAGTGCGGGCACAATCAGCCTCCCAGGCGGTAATAAGGTTAATTTCTATGTTAGAATAACTGCAATGGGCCTTCCGCATTTTCGAACAAACCTCAATGTATTGTGGTACTTTAGTACCATTTGCGTCCAGCTGAAATGGCCGTCCGGTGAAGTAAGCAATTTTGATACGAAGCAAAGTTGACTAATATTATCGACATTTGTTCGTCGACAGTAAATCTTTATAGTCCTAATTGAACTGGGACAGTTTTCGTTATATTCTCTGGCAAGGCCCCGATAATCGCTTGAGTTAGTGTGGAGAAAATCATTTGATGGTGAACAACACAGTCAACACGCTTCGAACGAAAACATTCACGGAGAAAGATCCTTCAAAACATCGGGTGAATACGTCTGTTAACTGTCGATCATTAAAAGATTTTTATTAACTGGTATCCAATCTATCTACATCTTGCTTATGTATTTGCAACCGCTTTAAATTGCATTATTTTGCTCGTGAAAACTCGCAAACTTTTCATGTAGTCGGACACTTTGGTCTGTAAACATTACCCCGGTAAACGTTGTCGATTTTGCTTTTTGGCGCGAAAATAAACTTGTTTTATAAACAGATAACTAGGTATTTTACAAAAGTTACAATTACAGATAACTTTCGCTTGGTTTTCTGCTGCTGTTTTGCTTGTTCCCCTGCTTGTGCCAAGTTGTTTATATTACGCCCTAAATCTAGTAGGTTTATGTATTATTTTAGGCTGTAAATATTAAATTGTATATATTAATCACTATAGAATATAAATAAACCCAGGTTTTACCCAGTACATGCCGAGTCCTTAAACTTACCCAAAGTTGTTTTATTTTATTTATTTTTTTTGTCGAAATCAATATGTTTGGTGGACAGTGGAAATTAAGCATTTGACACTATATTTTTATTGAATTAAAACAGTTTTATCAGGAATAACATGACTTCGCAAACAATTTTACAACAGCTAGTTTAATTTTTGCTAATGTAGGCTAGTGTGCCTACAGTACAATATTGAAAAGAATAGATAGCAAATATTAAATTTGCGTATATTGTAAGAAGTCAATTGTATATATTATAAATATTGAATTATCTAAACAATAACAAATAGTATATAAATTCTAGTATTAATGTGAGGCCAACCATGCCCTTTAACAGGCAGACAAAGGCAGACAAATTACCGCAGACAAATTACCGCAGACAAATTACCACAATGTTGTAGTTCACCAATGGACGTAATTTGTATGTACTAAAAAGGGACTTGCAACGTTACCGAGGCAAAAGCCAATGGGAATCTTACATGTGCCTATAGAAAGAAGAAAAAAGAATGCCAGTTCTTAAAAAAAGACATATGTGAAAAAGTTGCTGTTGAACCAAATATGAAGGAGGGGAATGAACAATTATCTTATTTAATCAGGTGATGTCTCAGTGTTTCTGTGAAGAGGAAGCAACTTATACTGTTTAGGTCCACGTACATCAGGCATCTGGAGAAGTTGTTTATGGTAGCTGCATGAGCAAACCCGGTTATGCGGGATGTTGTGAATATGTTGTACCGCTGTTACTTCAAACTATTGACTATATACAAGTGAGAATAAATTAAATACTCACAATATATACAGTTTGACATTTATAATACATGTATATTCAATATTGTCTTGTAGGCTCATTATCATACATTATCAAAATTTACTTTCTGTCATTGTCAAAAATATCTTACTGTTATTGTTCGTCAGTTTATATTATTCTTCCTAAAACTGTATAATTCTAAAAAAATATATTACAAGATATTCAGTTTTTACTTACTCTAATAATCACAAGGCAATCCTGTCAAAGTCACACTATTTTGGACGAGTTTATGCACCCAACACACACTGTGTAAAACTCGGGTTTATTTATACTCTTTGGCGATTATATGCCGCTGTTTATTATTGTTTCCAAACTCAAATGATTACAAAAACTTACTAGTTTTAGGGTTGTTGGGAACAACTAGTACAAACATTAAGATAAAAAAAAACAACGGCAAGAAAAACTAGCGGACGGTATTTCCAATTGCAGCTTTTGTAAAATACTTGGTTTTCTGTTCATAAAACAAGTTTACTTTCGCGCCAAAAAGCAAAAAAGACAACGTCTTCCGGAGTAATATTTACAGAACAAAGTGTTTGACTGCCTGAATAATTTGTAAGCTTTCACGAGGAGAAAAATCCAATTTAAGGCTTTTGTAAATACATAAACAACAAGATCTAGATAGATTACCTTTTAATATCCACAGAGTAAAATCTTTTAATGATTAACAATTAATACACGAACTCACCTGATAAAGTTTTGAATGGTCTTTCCTCGTGAATGGTTTTATTCGAAGCTTGTCCACTACTTTATTCACCTTTGAATGATTTTCCCCACACTAACCGCGATTTTCTCCGTCTTGCCAGAGAATATAAACAAAACCTTCCCATTTCAATTAGCACTATTTAGATTTAATGTTGATGGATAAATGTCAATAAAATCAGTCTATTTTCCTTCGAGGTAAAAATACCCGCTTCGTGGTGACCATTTCCTCTGGAAGCAAAGTAATACTAAACTACCACAATACATTGCAGTTTTTGCTATAATGCAAAAAGGTTTATTTCTCCATTTTCAATCTGAGTTTGAAATTTCAAGTAACCGTTTGTTTTATACACTAAGAAACTCAGGCAAAAGAGAATGTGACGCATGCGTCGACAAATCGCAGTTATATTTCTAATGTGCACGTTTACGACTAAGTTTGCAATGGAGTACACTTAGGTTTCCTGTGTATTTCTTAAAATGCAAATGTTCAGGCCATCTAGCATCGTGTATTTACGTTAAAAAGTTAATTGAAGTAAGAGGCTTCAATTTGGTGACTTCTTTAACTTTGCCTTTTGGTATTTAGAAAAAATTATATTCGAAAATCAAAGCTAAAGTTCACAATGTTTTTTTAACCCCTCGCTAATGCATATCCTCAATCAGCCACACCTATTTCATTGCTTTCATTATGAAACAAATACGGCTATTATTTTTATATCATTATGACTATCTAGCATGTTTTTTAGTAACATATCTCATAATCAGGATAGTTCCCTTGATATCTACGCATTACTAAATTCAATTCAACTCCACCGTGCATTTGTTTCCTCGTTTCGCAAATTGTCGTGCTCTTCCATCCTGTTTCTCTTTAGACTTGATATTTCATTTCCGAAAACGTCAAAGCAGTGAAATAGCCCAAAGCATTTCTGTTGCAATATGTACTATGTAAAACCTTCTTTTTTACTAAACTCACGAGACCCACGAGACTCACGAGAAAAGCTGTGCGATTATAGTTTAGGGTTAAGTGTTAGCGCCGGATTGTATTAAAAACTGGCGATGTATGAACTTATCAGTAAATTCTATTGCACGGAAAGGTCGAAATGTTGTAGCTGTTTGCGTTTTGTAGTGTTAATTCACGTACTATTAAGTCGTTTAGTTTCAGGTTAGGAAGCCTACATTAACTACCGCAAACTACTTCAGAATGTTTACCATGCTAAAATGTTCACTTCATATCATGTATAAAATATCCAACCTAGTTTTAGGGTGGATAGCAAGTTCATGACCCAATTTAATGTTTCCCATGATAGTGTCTAGTACATAAGAAGTGCAAACATGACGACTGCTGTGCGTCAGAATTTAGTTAAGTGTAAATGATAGCACGCTAAAATGTTATCTGTGATCACCCAGTTGGACTCCCTGCGCTGTTGATCTGGTTTTTACAACTAAGTGATGCTTTCTCCTTATTCTATTTTCTCATTTCTTCGTTCTCTTGTATTTCTTTTGATCGTAACCTTTATCTATTAATTTACAACTGCTCGAGTTGTTACTTATTTATTACTTTTACCAGGTCAATCAAGAACTGGAGATACCTCCCACTCATCTCTTACAAGTTGAAGTTGCAAAAGAGTAGAAAGTATTGCGGATCTATTTTTAAGTTGTACCGTCTTTTTCTGTACTAGGGAACGGTAAAAAATAACGTAATATTGCTTGCATATGTAAATAATGTAAGTACTTAACGGAATTGAACGGTTAAATTTTGTTTTATTCATCCTTGCATTGTATTTTATTTGAGTTCAAATTTTATCCAGCTTAACTCATGAGAATTTATCTAAGAACGGAACATTTAGGTCGGACAACAAGTAGAATTTACCTACAGCAGAAAAATTTGGAGATAAGTCTTTTGACCTAAGCCACGCAACAGAAGATATAAATTACAATGATTGTCTTCACAATATTATAAAGTCATTATGAGGCGAGCTCTTTCAACCAAACAGAAACAACGGACCTTTGAAAAAGTTCTTGGTGAAAAAATAGCCGGGTCTGGTCTGCAACAAAATATCCAATATACCTCTAAATCCAATATGGAAAGAGTGAAGTTATTGCAGTCCATTCGAAACTGCCTTGTTCCACTTCATCCTAATTACCTAGAGTAATGCGCACTGCTAGAATTTTAACGGGCTGTTTGTGGAAGTTGATCGTCCAGGTTAGTGTAGTCTTGAGAAAGACTGTTGGTGGACGTGACTGACGTTTCTGCAGCCCTAGTGACGGTCATATTCAGAGTCAAAAGGAGAGTAAATGTCAGGTTCACCTATATTTGTATCTGGTTCGCGCGTCATAAGTGGGCGGTCGTATAAGTCATAGAGGTGTGGTTGTTTGTGAAAAGCAGTGGGTGTGGTTGGGTAGATGTTAATTTATCAGTTTGTCGAAGTGTTAAGTCTATTGATTGTTCGCACGTTTGAATTTGTGACTAAGTCGTTTGTAAGGTCCCAGCAATAGTTGTGATCGGTTTAATGGTTTTTCTTCCAAGTTCGTATACCAGCTTTCTAGTGTGAGTCGCTGTTTGTAGTTGTGGCTGTAAGTAATGCATTTTGCCGCTTCCCAGTCAACATTGTGTTTGGTTTGTCGGTGGTGTTCTGCAATGTGGTTGATTTTGTCTCCGTTTTTTGTCGCTCGTTTGTGTTCTGCGAGTCGTACATTTAAGTTTCTGCTAATATGTGGCTTAGCAGTCGGAGCAATTAATTTTGTAAACTGCACCTTGTCTTTCGTGTGGTTGTTCTCTGTCCTTAGAGTTAGTCAGTACATGTCGTAAAATTGTGATCGGTTTCTGATCTACTCGTATGTCGTATGGTCGTAAGATACGCGAGATAATCTCATACGTACCTTTTATGGAGCGTATCGTTGCTGTAGTTGTTGCCGGACTGTTGTTTTCGTTGCGTTTATTGTATTTGTAGGTGTTAAGTTTGATGAAGTCAGAGTTATAGTTGTTTTTGCGAAAAACGCGTTGTAAGTACCCATTTTCTTGGCGTAGAGCATGGCATGAGTCAAAAATGAGTTGTGTGTGCCTCGTCAATGTTTTGATGGTGCGTTGCTTTTCTGTAGACAGTGGTCCGTAGTTTGTTATTGTCACGACTTACCAAACAGTCTGGGAAAGGAATAGCTCTGTCATCTTCAATCTCTTTGGTAAATTGTATGTGACTGTTCTGTTCGTTAATGTGGTTGTGAAACTGGTCAATGTCGTCCTCGGGTAGTGCAGTAATCGTGCCGTCAACGAAACGAAACGAAACAGGTAACTTGTGTTTGTAATACTTAAATGCTGAACAGAAAGTTTGTTCATGTGGGAGTTTGTTAAATATCAGTTGACTAGAGGATGTTCGTCAAGTATGCAAGCTCCCACTTGAACAAACTTTCTGTTCAGCATTTAAGTGTTTCCATCATTATTATCATATCGTAACTTCCGCTTAGGTAGTACATATGACGAACCTGCACCCTAGCTCACCTTCTAAGTCGTGTTTGTAAGTTGCGCAAGCTCGTTCCTATATGGATTGCATCACAATTTCAGCAACCACAACAGAAACAAGTGAGCCCATTCCCGTGCCATGTAACTATTTGTTGTGTTTACCGTTGTAGTGACAGCAAGTTGATGTGAGGCAAATTTCCAGTAATTCCACGATGTCTTCTGTTGGTAAAGGAAGTACGTCAGTGAATTTGTTGATGGCGGTTTTGGTGCATTCTAGTGCCAGTTGAAACGGAATACTGGTAAACAGAGATTTCACGGCAAAAGACGCTAGTTTGTAAATTGTAATTGTGTGGTATTTTTACTGTTTTGCGATTCTTGATGAAGGTTTCAGTCAATTGTAATCTATGCTGTGACTTGTTGGCTAGTGGTTGCAGTAACGTGACCCACAGAATGAAACTGTAGGTCGCATTGGTATTTTTGGCTTGTGAAGTTTCGGTGGCTGGTACAGTTTTGGTCATCACGGTACCGAGCATCTGAGTCGAGAGTCAATTTTGTTGTTAAGTTTTCGTTGAAGTGATGTTGCAGGGTCTCGTTTAAGTAGTTCGTAGGTTTATTTGTCATTAGCTAATGCGTCCATTTTGTCATAGTAATCGGTCTTGTCCATAACAACAGTTACAGGTCCTTTGTCTGCAGGTATTATAACAATGGTCACGTAATGTCTTAGTCGTCTGAGTACTTGTTTTTCGACTGTCGTTAAGTTGGTATCACGTACAGAGGCCGATTATACGCTGGAGGCGACCGTACTCCTGGTCTCGTCTTTTGTCGCCTACCGAAACTCTTTGACAAGCTAAGACGGCCTCGACACACGATACAATCGCCTCAGTCGGTAGATGTTTTGGTGTTATTGAGTGTTTTAGTCCGTAGGATAGTAATCGAGTTTCAGTTTCGTCTAAAGGGCGAGAGGAAATATTTTTGACCCAGTTATTGTCATGTTTTTGTCGTTTACGTGTTCTGCTGCGTTGTAACCGTTCAAGTTTTCGTTGGTATTTCTCGTTGATATTCTGTTCGATATTTTCGTTTTTGAGAGCTCTTTTGTCATCAATGGCTCGTATCGTAGAAAGAAAGTCGGTACCCATAGTTGTTGTTCGTATATTAGTTGTCTCAGCCTGTCCAGTCTTTGCTGCTATTGGTTTTTGAAGTAGTTGAGAAATCTGTGGCAGTCGTTGATCCGCGCTCGGATCAGTCGTTGTTTGGGATATTCAGTATTTCTAGACTTGCTGGTGTCTTATTCTTTGTTGGTGCCTTGCGGCGCATGGGATTGCGTATCTCGTTGGCCCACTTGAGCCTACCGCATAATATCCAAACGTAGGACGAACGTCGTAGGTTTGTAGAGAGACAGTACTTGTTGATATTCGTTGAAGTTTTGGTTGAGCTTTTTCACATTGCACGTGCTACAATTGAACCTGTCTTGCTGGCACAGCGTGTGAGTAGATGTTTACATATTGTGGTAAAAATCGTGGATAAATGTGTAGTTTATGTTAATATGTAAGTGGTCTATTTCGCATCTATAGTCGTAATTTGCGTGTCGTGTCGTTTATTGTAGTTTTCACCGTTAAAAATAAGGAAAAATACCGCGTTGGAATGTGAGTCAGTTATTTCGGCCTCAACATAGTGAAAAAAATCTTTAGAGTTCTAAAGTGTTCGAGGAAATATTCGTACAAACCAGGTTGAACTTGACTGCACCAAAATGGCCACCGTAAGTGATCGTGATGGAGTCAACAGGATAGCGACCCTCTTTTACTCGTACGGTGTTTGTAACAAAAGCCCCAATCAAACTCCGACTGATGAAAAACCATTCAATCCTGAGGATGACAATGATTCCTGCAAAATCCTACCACAAAGAGCGACTAAAAGGCAACGAAGTCTCGCAACACTTTGGGCAAACAAGAAATTGAACAACGATTCATGATTCTTCAGAAGAGGTTTTCTGATGTAGTAAGAGCGTGTCAAAGACGTTTATGTGTTGATCCTTCCCGAGAAGTCGCAGATGATAATGTCTCTACGTACAGCGGAACTTCCATGAATTCTCGCGGATCAAGGGTGTCGGGATCCACTTTCAGTTCCTCCAATAAAGAGAAACTGAAGACAGCTCTTTTAGCAAAAAGGAAGGTGGAACTCGCAAAAGCAAGAGCAAAGAAGGAAGAAGAAGAAGAAAGACACAACAAGACTCAAGGAGAGAACTACGGCGACTTGAGGAACAAGTTGCTCTAGCCGAACTGGAGTGGAAATTTGAGACAGAATATGACGAAGAAATTGCTTTACTGCGCACCGTAAAAGACTGTAAGCCCTTCTGTGAAGAAAATAATCAAAGGTGTTTATTCCATCGGGCCACGAATTCAAAAGGTCTCCCGAAGTTTCGTTGCCAGTGAAAGAGACGTTAGACACAAAAATTCTTCCAAAATGCCCAAAGAACCAGTCTACTCCAATTCATGATAACCGAGAGGATGAAAATAAAAGGACCACCCCCCTTGACCCGGTTGCTGCGATGTGAAAAATCCAATTTCTGAATGGTATCAACCCGATCCGGTTTGCGGTAAACCGTTAGAATTTCCCTTCTTTCGAAAACAGATCAAGACACACCTACAGAGCGAGTTTCTCTCGGACGCTCAACGAGTGGAATACCTTCCTAAATTTCTAACGGGCGATGCCCTTGAAGTAGTCAAGTGCATGTGAAATTTGAATTATGAGTTTTGCAGTTTGATACCGTGTTCGAGTCCCGTCTGGAACTCAGAGTTTTTCCGAGTCCTTGGCGTTCCACAGTTTGGTCAGCAAAAATTTCCTAAGACTTGCATGTGAAATGCTGTTCATTCAAGTGAAGTGCTGTTCATTCAAGGTACTCGTGGAGACGATTGAACAGCGTTATGGTCAACCAGTCCAAATAGCCCAAGCATGCACAGAAGATCTCGGGTGCGGACCGAAACTTAACTCCGGCGACAGCCCTGGACTCTTTAACTTTACTGAACGACTGAACACGGTCTTAACAGGAAGAGCAAGAATTAGCACTGCCACCAACCTTAAAAGAATCGTTAACCGCTTGCCAAACGACGTTATTGAAAAGTGGCAAAATGAGAATTATAAGATTACTGATGGTGGGGGAAATCGCTCGACTTGAAGACGTTGCAAGATTTGTAAAGGAACGAGCGTCGATAAAGAACGATCCAGTGTTTGGAAATAGGAAACGAGATAACACTAGTAAAGATGGTAAGAACACTGCAGATAAATCGTGTAAGAACCAAAACGAGACCACCAGACAGAGTACTATTACTGCTACCTTTGTCGGCGGCTCGGGTGAACGCTCACACACCACTCGCAGCAACTGTGAAATATGCGCAGAATCTCTACACAAACTTCAACAATGTCCCGTAGTTAAAAGTTGTGATCGGCTAGCAGTTCGAAAACAATCTGCTGCCTCATATGGATTTTTGCTTCGTCTTCGGAACACCGAATTCTGGTCATGCCTCGAACAACTGTCCTGAGCCATCTGCCTGTCCTCGTTGCCCCAGCCGTCACTTAGAACTCCTACATAAGGACTATAAACCGAACAATCGAAAGCCTCGAAGGAAGAACTGTGTGAGAAACTACTCCGATAGCGCCATCCCAGGAAGAGAATAACGCTAAAAGTACAAATAGCCCCCAAAGGCAGTTGTCAGTTCTGGTGGAGTGAGTAGGGCAAAGGCACAAGTCCTGTTGAACGTAGTTCCAGTCGCTATCACTGCAGGAAAGGGGAAGACCACGTCCACATTCGCCTTTTTGGACAACGGTTGCACTGATATGTTATCGATCAAGAGCTAGCAGACCTACTCGAACTTAAAGGCACTCCCGAGGATATCCACATCAACACTACAACAAGGAACGACCAGACAAAGGCTTCCCACCGCGTGAAGTTTACCTTAAGCCCTGCGAAAAGGTCTAGGAACAGCATTGAAGTTGAGAACGCATACGTACTTCCAGACTTGAATCAGTCGGAACGAGTGTTGCCAGGAGAAGTTGACGTATCAGAGTATCCCTACCTTCAAGACCTCGAGTTTCCTGAGGTAGATCTGAAGCGCGTCTCTATCTTATTGGGTAGAAACTTTCCGATGGCGTACACTCAGCTGGAAGTAAGAACACCGAAGGACCAAAAAAGCGGTCTATTCGCGTACAAACTTCCCCTGGATGGAGTCTCTCTAAACAACCAAGTGGAGCGTTTCTGGGCAATTGAAAATTATGGAGCAGAAAAGAAGAATGAGAAATCGCTGTCTTTGGAAAATAAACGAGCGCTACAGTTTATTCAGGATTCCAGAAGTGAGAGTCTTGGTCCGTTAAGTCCTTGGTCGGTGTATCCGGTGCAAAAGGATCAATGCGAAATCCATGATAAAACAAACGGTGCCTTTGCCTTTGCCGAGAGTTCGTTTGACGGCCTACGAACCCCCATTTATGTCAACTGGTCTGGATATGTTTGGCGCATTGTATGTCAAGCACGGTTGAGGGACTGCCAAACGTTGGGATTGTTTATTTACCTGTCTGACCACACGAAGCGTTCATTTGGAGCTGGCAAACTCCCTGGATACAGATGATTTGATAATGTGCCTCAAGAGATTCATCAACTGACGAGGGGAAGTTAGAGAACTCCCATGTGACAACGGGTCTAATTTCGTAGGTGCCGAACGAGAGCTCAAGGTCACCATGAAATCGTGGAACGACGACGGGATCATTAGGGAGCTTGCGGAAAGAGGGTGCAAGTGGGTGTTCCTGTCCCCTATAGCCTCGAGCATGTCAGGAGTATGGGAAAGACTGGTTGGTAGTGTTGAAAGGATTTTAAAGTAAGTCATCGGTGCGTACCTTGTCACCGACGTAGTTTTACAAACTTTATTTGACTTTTACTTGACTTCCGATCTTACGTGTCTCCACTGAATATAGGACTTGGCTTGAATTTTCTTCACACGATTGCTCACGAACTCCTTATATTCTCCTTCTCCTCTTATCCAGTGTGCAGCCACGCTGCTATCAGGCCATCCGAAAACATTTCTTACAGGGAAACCCTCCAATGCCTCCTTGACGTTGTGCACCAGATTTGTACACATATGCGCGGATACTAACTCTTGTCTCGGAATGGTCAGTCCTCGCTTTGCAAGTCGTGATTTCGCAGCTACGAGGCCTTGGCTGATGCCTGATGTCTGATGAATCACGGAGTAGACCGCTGCCGCCACTGCCTATCCACTCGCAGATCAATTGCATTGATTTCCTCTTTATACTAGGAGAGGCTTCTTGGAAATTGTACTTGATTTGACAGGAAGCGCATTAGATCACGGTCTTGCTCTCTAATACGAACTTGTAAGAAGGCTTGTTTCCAGTCACCTGCTATGGCAACTGGATGGGACCGATTCCTCACCAAGACGCTCCACAGCAAGTTCTGCAACGGTGGTCCAGTTTCCAAGCATTCGTTTAACGATGGAGATCTCTGATTTGCTCGTGCTGATGCGTCATAAACGATGCGTAGTTTGGTACTCTCTGGTGACTCACGAATCACTGGTTTATCCGGGATATAAAACTCCTTTCCGTCGGCTTTCTTCGTCACTTTTTCCACGATACCTTGAGCTAGTTGGTCTCTGATGGTGTTGTCGTACTTCTGAGGCATACCCGGCTGATTCTCCAACTTCTTAGCTAAGTTGTATAGCCTCTTTAAACTTCCCTCTTCGTTACTTACTGCCCCCATTCCGCGGGAGGCTGGTCTCATACCATCCTTCCGGGCTTCTGATCAATTGTTCTTTAAATTCTTCTTGAACCTGGGATTCTCTAGGGAAAGCAGTGCACTGCGTTCTACTTTCGTCACTTCAGTTTCAAGATGGAAATCACCTTTTAAATTGTTGATCTTAAGCTTGTGAACTTCGATTATTTTGTTGCTTGATTGCATCATCATCTCAATTCTTCTGAACTCCATGCGAATCGGTTGTTTATTTAGACGATTAAGGAGTGCTGCAGAAGCATAAGAACTTCCCGCTCCTGTATCCAGGGGCGCACGACATTTGATTCCATCTATTTCAACCACTACCACCGGGTACTGTAAGTAACAGTCCCTCCTCCCGTGGCTACAAGCATTTGTTCTGTAGTCTTGCGGTCGCAAATTGACGTGTGATGTTTTCTCTTGCAACATTGACAAGTTAATTGACTCCGGCACTCTGCTGCTTTATGTTTTAGACCGGTGCAGTTGAAGCACAGCTGTTTTGAACTGAGGATTTTCTTGCGCTCCGCTACAGTAATGACACTGCTGCAGTCGGATTTGTGATCGGTTTTTTCGCAATATACGCACTGCTTTATCTTGGGGTCGTGTTGTCTGGTTTGAAAGCTCCTCCCCCTTCTCAGACCTGGCGGAGGTTTGTCAGAGTTCTTGTAATCTGTTTTCACTGGATTTCTCTCAGTCCACCTTTTTAGACCCTCGATAAGTTGCGGAAATTGCCAGTTCAGCCAATCGTGGTCCGTTCGAACGAGATCTCCTTATATTCCTTCTAACTTTTCGATGGTAATCCGTACGTAGCCAGTTATTTCTTTCAACTTTCCAAGGGTTTCGAGTGATTGAGCTTTGGTTAGAAGCTTCTCGTAAAACTCGTGAATCTTTTCAGGTTCGGATCCAGGGATGTGTGGCAAAGCTAATATATTCTGAATATAAGCATTAACTATTTCACTCATCTTTCCGTATTTAGGCTTTAAAATGTTCTTCGTGCGTTCATATCCTTCTGAAGTGAAAGCCAACCCGTCAATATTGGCTCGTACTTTCTTCTCGAGGAGCTCTTTTAAGTAGGAGAACTTCGTAATTTTGGTATTTCCGAAGCGTCAACCTCTGCTTCCAACTGACTCCAAAATCGAAGCCAATCCATATGTGTGCCATTGAATTTGGTAATAATCAGCTTCGGAAGCTTGGTGTTTGCCAATTTGTCGGTTGTAATTTCACCCTTGCGGCTCTTTTCGATCTTCTCATATTTCATTCTTCGGTCGAACTATTCTTCTTCGACCTTCATCTCTCTTTCAAACATCTTCTGTTTAATCTGAGCAGCTAGATCTGCTTTGTCTCGCTTTGCTTCGTCTAATTCCTCGCGCTTGAGTTGTTTTGTTATTTTTGTAAGCTCTGCGATGACTTGCTCAAATTTCATAATTTGGCTGTCAATGGTTGTGCTCCATTCACGTATTTTGTCTCTGTCTTCACTCTTTTTTTTTCACAAGTTTTAACTCTTGTATATCTAATTTTAAATTGTGTACCTCCTCCATTTTCGCTTCGAATACTCTTCGTTGTCTTTCCAGTGAAGGTATATGAGCTTTCTCGATGGTCTTCTGAGTTTCCTCATCAGCTAACTGAGTAATTGAATCTTGGTCTCAATTGATTTTATCAGTCCTTCGTAGGTCTCCATTTCGCTACGTTTTCTTGTTGTTCGCAATCCCCTCGGAGGTGCTACTTTTGTCGTAAATAGCTTACAGAACACGGCAAACAGACCTACGAAGATACCTTTTACTCTTTTATTTATTTATCTTCACAACTTCTATACAGTCACGCCTTTTTGTTGAACCAGCACAAAAAAAAAACGTTCTCAGTACGTCTCGAATTGCTATAGCAACCCGGGCTCAAATGTCAACTGGAATCCAGTCTCTGACAGCATCAATAGTAGTAATTTGCGTGTCGTGTCGTTTATTGTAGTTTTCACCGTTAAAAATATAGAGAAATAACGCGTTGGAATGTGTGTCAATTATTTTGGCCTCAACAATCGACTACTGGTGGAGTCTACGGTAACGAGGCAAAAATTCTTGCGGCGGTGGTTGAACCAGAGTTGTTGGCGGATACGTCTGGTCTGGCTTGAGAAACGGATGTAGTCGTTGGCAAGCTGCTTCCTCTGTCGTCCAAATAATCGTGATAAAGTAAATGGTTTGAACCTGGGGAAATCGTCACATGTTTGTGGTAGTTGATCGCCCAGGTTAGAGTACTTGAAAACTTACTCAGTCATTAAATAACCGCATATACATAACTGAACCGTAGAAATCTAAGCTTACCGTAATTTTTCCTCACTCTTAACTCAAAACTAAGATTAGGATGAGAAGTTAGAGCCCGTGAGTTATCTAGCCATTGTCTAAGTTCTACTTGCCAGATGGT
>JBAHVQ010000040.1:496292-510901 GCA_036872915.1 Nanipora kamurai
CTCATCAGCACTACACTGATGAGGCCCGAAAGGCCGAAACGGTTCCGTCTGTAGTTATATATATATATATATATATAGATATAAGCACACACAAATTTCTTTCTCCAAAGGATGATTTGTGATTCACTATATTACATTATGTAACACTATTTCAGGGTAAAATTATCGATAAACATGGTCAAATTGTACCTATTGGAGAAGAGGGCGAACTTTGCGTGAGGGGTTACAACGTCATGTTGGGCTACTGGGATGACGAGGAAAAGACGAAAAGTATGGTGGATACCAGTGGCTGGCTGCACACGGGGTAAAACGTCTATAGATATTATCATAATGAAAAAACCTTAGAAATCCGAACCAGGAGCACAATCAACACAGCCCTTTTGTCATGGGGAGTGCATGCTGCAGAATCCTCATTTGTGAAGCAAAGTTCTGAATGTTTGAATTCCTGTGTGTCTCCCTCACCTCGTTATATGAATTAATGTTGCGCTTGACATTGAAGTGCATGCTGCTTGTGCTGAGAAGTTATTTGTTATTCTATTCGTGTCCCGCAAAAGTTAATTAGTTACATCGTATTTCATAATTAATAATTGCCATTATTAATGCTTTCACATTGATCGAAAATAACACGACAAAAGCCAGCTGTGTTATCTAGTTGAGTCAGAAAATGCGAACATTTACCCTATAAATAATTGAACTGGGCGATTAGGCAACGGAACTAAAAAACTTCAGGAAAAGAATTTCAGGCAGAATCAAAAATAAATATGGTATTTATAAGTTAATATGTTATATATAAATACAGTATTTATTTTATGGTATGTTGCTTTGGTAGGTCTGTATAGAGAAATATTTTCTCTCTCGTTCTCAATGACAACCATCAGACTACTACCTCGGGCGCATTCTGAGATCTCGACAAAATATTTTTCTTGTACGGACCTCCCAACCGATAAATAATGTACATATTGTGAGATGCATGATTTAAATGATATACAGTTATTGATATCGAGGAAAATGGCTAATTTTGTTTGCCCCAGAGTCTCGATGTTTACCGAGATGAAATCAAGGGAAAGGTTGAGACTCGAGGGGAAAAAAGTAACTGGTTTTCTGAGGGATCAGACATGAAGTGTTTTGTTATGTATAGTTGAGTTTTTGCTGGATTTTTACTGAATAGGCCGTTTCCAACTAGCCAAAAATAACTCGGACAATGAAAAACTCCTACACACACTTATCTACAGCTGTAGTATTTCATGCAGAAAGTTTCCATTAATCCTAGATTAATAAGCTGATCGCCTTTTGGGTAACCGGGCCCAGGTGGATACGCCTTTAGATTATCTCTACGAAATTCAGATTTTTTCCCTATAATTCATTGATCAAGGGACGTTGCATCAATGGACGAAAACGGTTATGTAAAGATTATTGGCAGAATAAAGGTAAACTATGAAATTCTTCAACTACTTATTGGTAGCAATATTCAAGATTGATACGTTTGTTCCGACGTATGTAGTTCTGGGATCATTCAAGTGTTGCTAAGGAAGGTTTTAAATGCTCATAGCGCTTCATAAATTTAAGATCCAACGATGAACTGGTACGCGGCTTATGTGCGTAAAATTCTACAGTATGATGAAGTGCTGTTATGATGCCATTATGACGTCATCAAAAAAGACGACAAATCTTATACTTTTCTTATGAAATTGAATCTACATTAAGCGAAATCTATTTTTCAGTTTTTGTAGTCATGTATTTTATGCCTTTCACTACCAGTTTTATCAATAGAAACTATAAGTTATCTAGTCAATTCAAAATCCTTTTTAAAGTGTATACGAAGTGAATTTCTTATACGAAAGAACTCTTGAAATTATAACACAACATCTTTTACACTTTTTACACACCTCACTTCGTTCTTGAGATCATTGGATTTGTTTGATATGTAAATAACACCTTACATACGTCACGGTGCATAATGAGTTGTTGTAAAGTTAGCGATATTGTTGAGGTTATTGAACAATGTGTTCTTGCCTCATAACACTAAACAGACAAAGTTTCTAGTGATTTAATTGAATAATTTCAAAGATATGCGTGATTTTTTTATAACTCATTATACACTATGACGTATGTAAGGGGTAATTTACAGATCAAATAAATCTTAATATCTCAAGAACGAAGTGAGATATGGAAAAAGTGTAAAAGGCGTTGTGCTATAATTTTATATAATAAAAACTTAATTTTCACTTCATATGCACTTTAGAATCTATTGGAATCAGATCATGCATCCAGGTTCCATACACTAAATCGCGCTTATATTGGTGGTTGGAAGTTAAAGGTCAAGACCCAACCATGAAGAGTGGCGAAAATTGCAGCTCTTGACAGTGTTCCCCAGAAGCGCTGGCGGCCGGCATTTTCGCCGGCTACTCGTTTATCAAACGCCGGCTACTTCTGTTAGACAAAAGCACAAAAAATATGCTATAGTTTCTGTAAAATAACTTTGCACGTTGCGTGCTTTCGGCTTAAAATCTCAAGTACCAAAAACAGAACGCGTTCATGTTATTTCCGAAGGATACGATAAACAATAGCTTAATCTAGTGTGCTTCAGAAAGATAACAACTGAAATGTTATTTTATTTACCTAAAGGCAGACATACATATGCACAAAGTATGCACAAAAACTGAGAGGAAAATTACACATTTTTTCCCTGCCGCAGCATGCCCAAAATGCCTCAAATTGCATCTCCGGAGACCTATTTTTTAAAAATTTTCCGGGGAGGCATGCCCGGTCCCAATAGGGGCTCGTGTCCTCCGGGCACTTGCCATACACCCGCTGGCTACTTTATAATTTTGGCTGACTACTTCAAAATCTCTGGAGAACACTGCCTTGAGCTTTCTGCTGGAAATCGGACTCGTTTAGGTCTCATGGTGAATACTCCTGCCGTGTATCTTGTTGTCCATTCTTTATTTACCTGGATTATAAGTAACTGTTTTATTTTGTATTTCCCTAAACTGTTGGCTGGTTATGGTTTCTAGAAAGTTAGCTTTTACTTTATATAATTCCTTTGTATTTATTTTCGAAGGATATGATAATAAGAGGAGGCGAAAATATATATCCGACAGAAATTGAACAGTTTTTGCACCGACATCCAAAAATTCAAGAGGTGGAGGTAGGATTTTACTATGTTTGGGGTATTTGCAGTAGCGCAATGATTAACTCCTTGGTTACAGAGGGTTTTCCCTTCTGCGTCATTCACTGGTGACTGAACCTATCCCCAAGGAGTGAAAACAACAGTTGTGGCAGATTCACAGGAAAGATTTAAGGGGGTCACTGATAAAATTAGAGATATACCAAAATCAATTATCCAAAAGTCTTGTTTCAAAGAGTTAAATTGCTTGAACTTCACCATTTTAGCAGGTTCAGGGTATACTATAAACATAGCCAAAAAATGTGCGTTCTTTTTGTATGCAACGAATACACGTAATAATCACAATAGGAGTTCTTAGTTTACAATACTTATTGCAAATTGAGATGAAAGCAGTGGCAGTGTTAGCGAGGAGTACAAGGGCAGCTGCTCTTGAAAATATTTCTATATTTTTATTTTTGGCAGGGAAGTAGGAAGGAAGTTAGGTAGTTAGGTTGGTTAGTACCGGTTGATAAATGTTTACAGATGTAACTGTCTAGATGGGATGGGTGAGTCGAGGTAGGGAAGTGTACTTAGGTGTACATAGATGTTTCTGGGTGTAGTTAAACTATACGTAGATGTATGTAGGTGTTCATAAGGTATACAAACATTTTTAATACGAATATTAAAGGCATACAAAACAAAGGCATAATATAAAGAGTTTAGTAGAATCTTATGTTTCGTTGTATACATCACAGCATCTTCAGAGATAATAATTACCCATATTAATGGGTAATTAATAATAACTACCCCTAGTTAGATAATAACTACCCCCATATTAATGTTAGGTTTATCACACGTCCTTCCACCCGTCTCTTCAATTTTTTTTTTGTTTTAAAGATAGAATTCCCTTACGTTTGAAGTCACACGTTGTATATTATTTTTCTTGCCGAAGCTGCGGAGCTTCGTATGTTGGCGAATCTTGTCGACATTTAAATACACGTGTTTCTGACCACTTGGGGATTTCTCAATTAACCGGAAAGAAACGCTCCTGTTCTTCTCCTTCCAGTATCCTCTCTCACCTTCAGGAAACACGTCATCGTGCTTCTTTTCATGACTTTAAAATTCTTTCCTCTAGCTCTTTCGAGTATGAACTTCGGATTCGTGAAAGCCTTCTCATTAATAAACTGAAACCTCCTTTAAATGCCAACATCAGTTCCGCACCACTCTTTCTATTTTCATATTTTCATATTTTTTTCCCGTCTCTGTTATTTTAAGTTCCTCTCGCCTTTATTCTCACCTCTTGGTCCTTCCGTTTATCGGTATAATTTTATCTGATTGGTTAACTCATGACACATGTAAATATACACTGTAGCTTCGGTAACCTTAATTATTATCTCTGAAGATGTTGTGATGTATACAACGAAACGTAAGATTCTATTAAACTCTTTATATCATGCCTTTGTTTCGCATTCTATGCTGGGTTTAATATTCGTATTAAAATTGAGATTCCCGCCTAGTCAATCTCTGCCTAATGTTCTAAGTATACAAACATGTACACAAGTGTACGTGGGCATACGAGGGTGCCCTTGGATGTAGGTAGGGGTACGTAGGTTTAGGTGTCTTAGGTGCTCCTAATTGTAGGTGTACGTAGGTGTACGTAGGTGTGTGTAGGTATACATTCGTATTGGTCGGTGTAAGTTGGTGTAGGTTGGTATTGGTAGGTATAGAATAGTGTAGGTTGGTGCTGATCGTTATGCGTCATCGTATAGATTAGCAGTAGATGGTCTAGGTAAATATAGGTAGCTTGTAAAATCGATCGACTGGTTAGTCGATATGAAACATATACGAGTATGTCTGTCGGATGTGGCTATGGATAGGGGTGCATACGTGTACTTAAGCTTGATTTATGTTTAGAGATTTGACTTAAATATGAGAATTGTTGCCTTGTAGGTCATCGGCCTACCGGACAAGCGATTAGGCGAGGAAGTTTGTGCGTGGATACGGTAAGTGGTCAGGACTGATTTCTGAGAAAAGCATCAGGGATAAAACTATTAACTACACATCTTGTATTGCTAATCATGAACTGGCATGTTCTTTGCAAAGAACATAGAGCTTCCATACAACTGTGATAGTAGAAAACTTCTCGGGACGATGATTCCTCTTCCAGTAAGTCGTAAGTTGGCAAAATGTGTCATTAGATTGTCATCGTTTCGTAGCTCCAATGAGCGTGAACGTTTTTAGTCGCAAGACAAGAAACTTGCAAAGACTAAGGCTTTAGAACTCTAGATGGGGGATATAGATATTAAACTTTAAATGACATCTCGATTGAAGTGCGAGAAAGTCATCGAATAGTTTGTGCAGAACTTCTCTTGTCGAAGTCTCTGCACGTTTTGCTAGTTCTTAAATGGAACTGTATCTTTCATTTTAAACCTTTATTTTCTTTTTCTTATTGATTAATGGCTGATAACTGTGACACTCTTTTAGTCTTGCTTGAGCGCACTCGTTATCTCACGATTATACTGTCGTTAGCACACTCTCTATTCTCTTATTTCGCAGTCTCATTTATAATCTCGCGATGAGGCTATTTTTACATTCCAAGATCACTCTAAGACTAGCTGAAACAAACAACTTGCTCGTATTTCCTAATTTCTTCCCGCGACAAGGCATTTCCTTCGTGCGGCTACTCACAATATACCTGTACGTAATTCTTGCGCTTGCAGCCACGCGTAAGTCCGTTTCCCGGCTTCGTTCCTGCCGAGTGAGAGTTCCTTTTTCTATTGAGAATAATCTACTTCCTATTATTTAAGTGTTTTTTTTTACGTTCAATGTTCACAGTCACTGATTTCATATTGATTATACTTAACCTTAATTAAACTAATAATACATAAAAATATATTCCGACATAGTTAAAAAAATCACCAAAATTACTGGTCCAAAACCTATTAATGATTTGTAAGGTTGTTCAAGCATTTCATAACCCGCTCCCTGATGTTTTTACTCTTTCTGATATGTTGTATAATATCTAGATCTTTCATGATACATAGAATTCTGTTAACCGTGGAAATTTACTTAGATACCCTTGTTTGAGAAAGTCTTTTAATTGCCAAAGTAAATCCGTTTCTTAATGTAAATATTAGGCCTTTTCCTCTTATGTTGTTTTTATTTAATTTTCACTTATTGCCCCCCACCATGACAGATAATTAATCTTCCTCCTGTTGTCACACCTGTTTTGTAACCGCTAGGTTATATAAGCCGAGATTTCTCTATAACCCTTCATACTCTGATGATGATACTTGTAAAGTGACGAAACGTTAGTTTCTTGTTAATCTTATTAAATCTTTTAACTTTACTGATGTAGTTTTTATTGATATGGTATTCGTAAAACCCATTTGCCGGGCTATAATTTTCATCACCAGACTTCGATTCCCCGCCTGGTGTCTCCATAGCTGAAACCTTAACGAAAAACATTAAAATCATTAACAATTCATGAGGAAAACACTAAGAATAATTACTACTGAGACGTGTTTTGATGCCATGATCCAACATTTGCAGAAATTAAGCCAATTTTTACCATGAAAAGATATTTCCAACACTGGAGAGGGTGCTGGACCCTTCAACCCGATCAACACCTCGAAGTACATTCAAAAACCCAGCTTCAAAAACGCTTGTCTTGATGCTTGATCTCAAGTTCAAATACCGGCCCTCCTCTTCGATTTATTACTTGAAATCTTGCACCTTATAAGTAAAAATGTTTCTTAGTATCTATTGTACACCACGTAAATTTTGAAATTGCAAGCTTCCGATATATTAAATCAAGACATGATTTTGTACAATTGTTTCTTAAATCACTTGATTAAATTTGTTTGTTTTTTTATTTATTTACTTATTGATTTGTTGGTATATGAAGGGATTTCTTTGATGTTATTTAAGATTGACCAGTGGTGAAACCGCTACGGTCGAAGAAATCAAAGAATTTTGCAAAGGAAAGGTAAAAGATTGTCTGTTTAAATATGCTATTCACTCCTAAATCCATTCATGTTTTCCTTAGTAAAATTTGTACTTAAATCATGTATAGAAGCTTTTTTAAGTACTTTTCAATACAAATTTAGAGTTGCAAAGTGGCTAACTATTGTGTAAACCACTGACCCCATATTTTATATGAGACTCAGCATTCAAATCTCACCTCCTGGCTTTTTTTGAGAGATTTAAGTTTTAATAAACTTCTCACGTTGGTGTTTAAGCAAGTATAAAAGCCCTTGCACATGCAACGAGTTCAACAATATACCCACTGAATGTTGAGATAAATTTTGAAGAAATAATGGAAATATTATGTTGATAGAATACAATACAGAGAAGTCATATTTGCTCTGCGGCCTCCGAAATTGAGTGCCATTGTTAGTTTGCTAGATTATACTCTTTTCAATTAATTTTCTTTTGGAAGTGTCTTCATAAGACATTTCAGAACTAATTTGAAAGGTTGAAAGACATATATCTGTCAACTTGAACAACGATCAAACGACCATGCTGTTTGCGAAGTCCACTAATAGATCACTCGCTGTTTGCTTTTGACATACAGTCTGTAAACTGAAGCCACCCACAAATTTACTCTGAATTTAAGTCTTTTCACTTGATACGTAAATATAATAAACATCCCAAAACCATTAGTAAGAAGCTTGGCCAAAATAGCGGGCAAGAATGTACTCGGTAAAGGGTAGTTACGAAAAGACAATACTTTGCTCATTTTTAAACTTTAATCCAGTTCTGAAAACTTTATCGAGAAAAATTTAGAACATGAATTGATGTTATTTCAACATTTTGTCAAAATTTTTTATTGTCTGATTACACCTCGACAATTTTACCAAACTCTTTTTGCCCTCGACAAATTGATCTACCTTAAGAGCAACTTTCTGTAACTATCAACCGTACCTATGTAAGATAGAAAAATTTTAGGCCTATTTCAAGGGCAAAAGTAGTAATCTGGTACATGGATTTACCAATTAAAATTATTTTTCAGGATAAAAGTATCATGAACTTGCTTTGTGCACAAATTTATCTTGGTTAATTACAACGAAGAAATTTGACGGCGTTTGAGAAGTGGACACTTTATCTGTACCGGCACTTTGACCCATCATTCATGTGAGGGTTGTAACATTTGACCATTTTTAACATCAGGTTTCAAAGGTTTCAAAAATAGATCGTTAGGTTTAAGGCTGCTTGTTCAATAAGGCGTTAACTTATCAATTAATTGCTATCTTTAAAGCTTTTAATTCCGAAAACTGCTCATTTATCTAGCTAAAACAAACCTTTTCAAACTCCTTTTAGGTGAGGTTTTTTTGTTTACTTATGTAAAGAGAACAAATGACACGATCGAGCATAGTCAAGTCATAGTCTTCGAAACAACAGTTTGAAGCTCCACTCTGTCATTGTGATTAATGAATGTGGGAACGGATTTATTTTTGGCTTGGTAAGGCGGGCGTCTTCGCTTACTTTAAAGTTTCTAATCCTTAAAAACGTTCATTTATCTAGCTGAAACCCAGCTTTCAATCAAAGGTACCTGTGAGCCACCTCGTGAACTGAACATCAACACTATACTTCATGGATTACTTCATCCAGGGAATATTGATTCCAATTATACAAGGACTGATACGGCCTTACAGTTTAATTGGACTTATATGAGTGAACGAAGGGGGAAATATATGAGAATACAAGTGGTATGACTTTACCAATTAGTGCTTCGGATCACGGTTCAACACTGAGAGATTTCCCCTGCTAAAAAGAAGTCGAGAATCGCTTACCCTGAACCGCGCTAGCCCATGATGCAATGGTGGCTTGTTTAACGCTGAACGAAGCCAAATGAGCTGAATGTTAGGGTTGGGAATCATATATTTCTCCCTTCGTTCACTCATATAACCTCAATTATACTGTCAAGCTGCTTCAGCCCTTGTACAATTGGAATTATATTTCGTGAACTCCGGTCGAAATATATGAGAATACAAGTGGTAGAGTTTAACTCTGCAATACCATGGCAAATGTGAACTTTATTGTCTACGGCGTAGACTCTACGACAAAAACCAAATCTAAAATAACAATAAGTAAATAAATAAGTACAGCCTTTTTGATAAGCTAAGATAAACGGAGCGGCGAAATTTTGATGAGAGGACTGGTTTATAGTAAAACTGTCTAAACGTAGACTCACTAGACCAGCATGGGCTGCGCCACCGGGGGGGCCGCGGGGGTCAGGGCCGCTCACTTTTTTGCAGAGAAATGTTTTGTTTTTATATAATCAATTTTAAATTTCATTAGCTTAACAATTATAAAAAATGAACAGCAATGTAAAAGAGATAATTATAGCTTTTGTGATTCGATTGTTTGGAAACGTCTCGAAAAAGAACAAAACAACAGACATTTTCACTTACGTAAACAGCCAGTTTGGTTTCCACGTGCTACGTGTCTAGCAAGGATTAAGAAGTGTAGCAAGATAGAAACCAGGTTATTGTTGGTGTACAGTTAATAGAATCATTTTCGTTTCCCATGCAGATTAGTTGAAAGTAGTTTTTTCTACGACAGACAGGAACGATACCAACATGAGTAAAAAAGTAAATGATTTCTTCGTGTATATTTGATAAACTTTTAAATTGATACGTTACTTTTTATACATAAAATCTGTTAATTTTCCCCCTTAATTTTTTCATATTTTACAAAGAAAATCCCGCGAAAATGCATATTTGAAGGTAAATACTGGCCTCCCCATTCTTAGAATCGTGTCGCGGCCGCTGACCAGTCAGCCATCTCTAGGATTTCTTCCAGAAGAAGAGATGCATTAGCTGCAATAGATGTTGCGTTCCGCTGAATGCGCTTTGAAAATCGTGGTGTCAATTTCAGTTTCTCCAAGCATTGAACGGGTCCAGCGAGCCAAGGTGGCCGTAGTTACCACTCAGTGAGGTTTGATGTAAGAAATGAGCAAGTCATTAGGTTTTCCTTCGCATTAGGTGCGAAGTCGAAGATAAATATTCTTTGAAAGGTTCGCCAGGGCAGACTTTAGTATTTTCCGGAAAGCTGGTCATAAAGGCCGTAACTGTTTCATCTGGACAAGTTGATTTAGTCGCTGTTATTAAAGTAAAAGTGAGGCCTTCTGGTGAGAGTGTATAGTGGTTCAGATCTAGATGCGCAAGAGAGGAGAATCGTTTTGGACAGGTAATGGCAAAAAGGGTTGCTAATTTCCAAGAAAGCTGTTTTAACGAAAGCTTGCAATTGTCGCCCTCGTTGTTGGAGATATTCTGTTACAGAATGAACATAAAAATCGCTAAAAACGTATTGCCATACTGCCCACTGGGCTGAAATCACCCATATAATCGCTCAGTAAAATTCAACCCTGTTAACCGGTCGCATCTTATGCCTAGTATTTCACTCCATCTTCAGTTATATGCTTTTCTGTTTACGCACTTTGTCGTAGGTGTCGAACTCAAATACCGTTGGTCGTCTTCCTCACGAAACGAAAAACCGTACAAATACGAAGTTTTAATGTTCTAATCGACTTTTCTGTTGTTTATTAGCAGCAGCATGTTCCTTGTAAGCCGTCTTTGTCTAATCAATTTTGAGAAAACGCGCTTCTTTACAGAAATTCCAGCCCGCTTTGCCGGGATGAAACGATTACATGGACTTTTTCATTCCGGCAAAACAGGCTGACCCGCTTGCCATGTAATCGAATTGTTAAAAAGCTGTATTGTTTATATAGAAACCGGGCCAGCCCGGTTAACCAAGCCAGCCCGCTCCATGTAATTAGCCCCTAAAAGGAGTTTGAAAAGGTTTGTTTTACAGTAGCTAGATAAATGAGCAGTTTTCGGAATTAAAAGCTTTAAAGATAGCGATCAATTGATAAGTTACTGCTTTATTGAACACGCAGCCTTAAACCTGACGATTTATTTTTGAAACCTTTGAAAGCTGATGTTAAAAATGGTCAAATGTTACTTGACATACGCTACAATAAATGTTCTCTGATTCACGGCGTCATTACCCATTACACTCAATCCAGCTGAACCCGCAGTAATCGAACTTTGCTGAATTAATGTTACCGACAACCCTCACATGAATGATAGGTCAAAGTGCTGGTAGAGATCAAGCGCTCACTTCTCAAAACGGTGTCAAATTTTTTCGTGGTAATTACCCAAGCTAAATTTTTGTACAAAGCAAGCTAATATGATACTTTTAACCTGAAAAATAATTTAAATTGGTAAATCCGTGTACCAGATTACTACTTTTGCCCTTGAAATAGGCCTAAATTTCAATGTAACACAATGTCGTCGCACGACATCAATTTTGAAATTTCCATAAAGAAATTCAAGTTATATTGATATTCTTGTCTGACAGCAGTAAATGACTGCAGAAAGACGATATTTTAATGGTATCATTTAGTTTTTCCTGCAACGATTTCAAATTTAACTTCTTTATTCACCAAATGCAACGATTGTCAGGGCAGATTCTGGCCGCTTCAGTGCAGTAAATATGAAAAGCCGTCTGGGCTAAAAAGTAAAAACCCAAACAACCCCAAATTCATATTTTTAAAATAAGTTAGCAAAGACCTTTATTGTGACGAAGTATGAGAAAACTGAATTTTTCTATCTTGCATAGGTATAGTTGATAGTTACAGGAAGTCGCTCTTAGCACTGATAGGTCAAATTACTCCAGCGAAACAATCAAGTATCACAAAGCTAACAACACATCAATGAGTAATAAGGGCACGTCACAACGGTAAGTAGCAACTAAAGCAGACTTCTCTGGAGGCACTGGCTTAACCACTCTTCACGAATTTAAAGATACAAGGTCCTTTACGACTAATTAAGGTTTAAAAACTTTATTTTTCTCGTCATATTTTTGCAGCGTAGGAAAAACTAATGGCCAAACGTTATTCGTCAAATAGCGTCAAAGCAGGTTGATTGATTGTAATCTTTTTTATTCAATAGATAGCTCATTTTAAAATTCCCCGATACATAAAGTTTGTGGACGAAATGCCAATGACTGTAACAGGAAAGGTAGGTGTTACTGGTCATTGATCTCCCTCAATTTTTGCCGTTTTTCGGGGCAACATTGCCAAATAGCTTGCCGAAGAGTGTTTTTGTTCTAACTTAATGTGAACCCGGTTGATGAAGCGGACAACTCACTCAGCGGATGCTTTATCTGCCAAGTAGAACTATTCTGCGGGTATCGTCTTATTCAGTGAATAAAATTTAAGTCCAGTTTTTGAATGCTTGAATAGCACATGCTGTTTACTCGCCACGAGGGCTATTTTTTTTTATAACCGGGCCCTGATCATTAGATACGAATTTTCTACCAGACCGTTTTCACAAACAGTGTGCCGTTTTACGTTTCACGTGACACTATCACGCGTTTTAAATCTCGGAATTGTCCAACCGTTTTTCCAATAAAGTACACGTCTACCTTGGACGGAATGAGAAATTACAAAGTCAATACCCATTGTGGACTGTAATACTGAAAAAAAATCACCAACAATTTCATGGAGGTAGAATATGAAGTTGTGGATGTTGCTTGTTGGTAGTGTGTAAGAAAAAAAAGTCGAACGGGTACAGGCAGCGATATAGCAACGCAAGAAAGTGGCATCGCCGAGCTCCTTTGAAAGTTCGTCGTCCTTTCTACATGTCAAAGTATAACAAATTTCCTCAAGAATTGAACATTGCTGATCATTATTTGGCATGATACAACCGCTAAAGAAAAAACAAATAGGAGTCAAATAGTGACAAGTTGGTGTGGTTGTAAAGTAGAGTAAAACAAATTAAAACGAAGGTAATCGTCGTCAACAACCTGAATAGACTTGGCGCCTCTTGTAAACAGTTCCTGACCTACTTTATTTTGTTCATTAGGTGAAAAAATATGTGATGCGAGATATCTCAGCAAGGGAGCTTGGTCTGGAGTGAAGTGCACCATGCTGAACACTTTTTAGAAGGAAATCCATTGTGTATATACTTGACGACCGAATTCAATTTCGATATGTTTTCTTATTTATTTACTTTTTTTTTTTATTGAAAAACGTGTGTACCTAAATGGGTCACCGTATTGGTAAGAGACTGCAGGCAGTTATTGACACAGACACTTGTAGAAACAAAGAAAATAACGAAATTAGTCATTGACATTGTAATCATTATTCATACTTTTGGGAAGGAAAGTTAGATGTATGGTCTATATGGAAGGAAAAGTCAAATTAGTCAGTGTAATCATTTTTTCCTACTTTTTATGATGAAAGTTAGATATATGACACTTTGTTACCACAATGATCTCAATATACCTTACAGAGGAAGATTTGAAGGCTTATTTTAGTAAATTGAGGGGGAAAAATCTGAATATATTGCTTAACTTTTTCAGTATTTTTAAGGTTTAATTTCTTGAGGGTACAAGTACATTGTGAAGATAGATTTTTGCGAATCTTGCGGTCGCGATCGGTTTTTGAAACCGTTTTATCAGTTTCCTCAGACACCAATGAGTAAAAGTAGCTTCTGACAGGTGGAGAAATATGTGGTTGAAAATGATTTGATGTTAAAGACTGATTCACATGAGCGACATAAGCATAAGGTCAAGTTGAAGACAAAAACAAAGCTTGGCTTCCCCTCTTGGACCTGCAAAGGCCAAACAAGAATTTTTCTTTTGTTCATGTTCTGCTCTTGGCTTCTGCTTGGATTATGATCTTATGCCACAGGCATGACTTCATTCCTTTGATTTTGCCCTTATGCTTATGTGTGAACTGTGCTCAAAAAAGTAAAATGATTTGTGATACATGCAATATGAAAGAGTAACTTAAACTCTAAAATATTTTGCTAAAATATTTTGCAAATCCCTCACCAGAAGCTATATTTAGATTACAGATAACATGTAGAATTAGTGTCCAGGATGACACATTGCTCGCAATGTTTCCAGTGAAATGGTTTTGGATTCCAGTTTTTTTATGGCCTGGAGCTGATAAATCTGCAAACTGTGCTTTGAATTTATCTACTCCTGCATGTAAATGTGCCACCGATGCTGTTTCACACCTATATTAAATCATTTCATTTTAATCTTCTTTTAACGGCATTTCTTTTCCATCATAACCATTTTCTTTTATAGCCATCCAGATGTAGATGCCAATGACAATATGCACAGTAATGACACTGGCAATCACAGGCAGCAAAATCCAGTCTTGAGAAAATTTAAAGAAAAACAATGAGATGTTAACTGTTTTAATGTGATACAGTACATGTATAAAAGTAGAATACTGTGTTGCCACTGTAGAATGATAGATATTTCACTAAAGAATGTCATTGCAATATCTAGTATAAAATAGCTATTTTTATAATTTTCAAAGTGAGCTGTTAGAGTTATAGAAAAAACATCTATTGATGGCTAGAGTAGAAGATGAACTCAGGTGAAGAATAATGATGTAATTGCTACTCCGAGTGACGAACCATACCGGACAAGTAGAGAAAACTCTACTTGGCCCAGCAGGGATTCGAACCCGCGA
>JBAHVQ010000040.1:511001-524560 GCA_036872915.1 Nanipora kamurai
CGAAAATGATTCGTCAGCTGAAATAACAAATATCGTTTTCTCGTTAAAATGTCAAATGGCTCGCTTTGCCGAGCTGTTGGGAAGTGATCTGGCAGATTTACTGGATGAAAAAGACTCCGATAATACAAGAAATGCAACTAAAGTTGCCATAAGCCTTTTTCGAGTGAATGATAAAACAATTATTGGACGAGGCTGAGCAAAATATCGTGATTTTTATTATATATCACTATATAATATTTTAGCAGATATAAATTGGAAAATTTTATCCTTAAAGCGATCGGAAACTGCGTTTAATGAAGATTTTTTGCTATCACCCTGCCCTTTGCTTTTAATTTATGGCTCAAATGCATTTTTCCGCTCTACTCCGTCCTACTTCTTGAAAGTTGGGAAAACCATGCATGCATTCAATTATCTATTAAACGCCTTCCCGAATAACAGGGAAAAGATACAAAACCCATGAGATATATACTAGTGTATGGAAACTGTAATCAGCAATTTATTGAGGAGCTTGCTGAACCAAGAAAGATTTGGAATCCACATCCTGTTCTAATTCAAATTCAAAATGACGTTATCGCTTCTGAACGTCCTTAAACTCTGACGAGAATGTTCACAAATGTTCTGTATTTTGTTCTTACTCGGTAATACGTACCCAGGAACGACCAGGCTCACTTCACGTTTCCACATACCTGGGTAGCCTGATACCTTTTCCTCATACCTGAATAACCTAAAATTCCACATACCTGAATTTTTGTCTGGTGTAACAAGTAAACCAGCCACAAATCTCGAGATCATAGAAGTTGCACTGAAGTAAAATAAACGCTTTTTTCTAATAAACGCCCTTCCAAAATTGCAGAAATGTAATAAACGCCGTTGAATAAATGACGTTTAAGTCATTTACGGTAGTCAACAAATTCTACAACTTATGCTTTGAATAAACATGTTTTATATTTTAAATAGTAACAGTATTTTATTCTGTAATTTTCCCAATTTCAAAATTTCAAATAGGGGATACAGCCATCAAATGTGGGGAGCGCTCCCTGTGCACTCCGTAGTTAGTCCACTGGGTTCGCCTAGGGTTACAATAACGGACAGATGTGTGTTTGGATAAGGGTTTGCTTAATTGTAACTTTTTGAGTTACAATTTCGTAGATGGAAATTAAATGTCCCGGAAATTAATGTCGATTGTTAGTTGTTAGATCGAGACCACATCGAAAAAAAATCAGATTATTTTCGTGTTTTGGATGTTTTGAAATCTTGAATATGAGATGGCACTCAAACAAAGTACTGCGGGCGCGGTTTGCTCTGAGCGCTTTGGGAGATGTAAATTTTCAAGAATAAACAAAATGGCCGAAGGAATTGATCCGTTGCTTGTAGAACAATTTGTGAACATCACTGGAGCTCCAGAAAGTAGAGCTGAAACCCTTTTAAACGCTTGTAATGGAAACTTAGAAATGGCAATTGGTATGCACTTGGAAGAAGACAATGAAGGGGCAGAGTCATGTGGAAACGAAGCGGAAAGTGTTAACCATTCAAACACTGGGTAAGCTGAGCTTGTTTACGTTGGTGACATCCACTGACATCATGCTGAATTAAACTGTATGTTGTTTTTAGTGGTAATTGTGACGGTACATTATAATAACGGTTCAACGTTCCGTATGAATAGCAACCTAACTTTCAGGAAGTTATGTTCTTTTGAAGTTGATGAAAACAACGTTATTTGACTAAGTCAAAGTATCCACATTCACCGCATTTTGAGGGTTAATCAAACCGGAATCAAATGCGGTTGAGGAGACCTTTGAATTAATTAGGCTATCGCGGGCTCAGATGAACCTGACCCTAACCATAAATCTGGCCTTATGCATGTGTCAGCAGCTCCTGCAAGGGGAGGGACCCCAGGCAAGTGTGGGGTCGACTTTTATAAGTTCCTTTTGCAATGTTTGAATATTTCCCCTCCTAACAGGTGTGCAAAGTACTGCTTAGTCCCCACTATATAAGTCCACAAATCCATACTCATGACTGATAAAATGTTTCTAAAATATTATACATCTAGACATATTTAATTTTATCCTAAAACAAATTCTGTAAAGAAGTGAGAAATATTTAATGATTTACATCTCATCCAAATGCCTGCTGAAAGACGAATCAACCAATCAAGGTGATAGCATTACCAGTCTCAAACAAAATATAACTTAATGATTAATTTGTACAGACACAAACTTTAATGTTAAGCTCTTTGCACTGTTAAACGGTCATTTTAAACCAGTTTGACACCAAAAACTCCAGAATTAAGAGAAACTCAATTCAATGAATAACTTATCCTCTCCATGTTTTCTATTACACATGCCATCATATTACAATAATTGAATCTTCAATTACTTGTAAACCTGCACATTTTGGATATATTCTTCATAATCAGATTTGTATGAAGCCCTCACAATAAAGCTGAACACAACTGTGAACACCCTCAATGAAAAATATGTACTGAATTTAACCCTACAAACATACCATTGACCAATCATGTCTTACAAATCCTGTGGTGAAATTTGGAAATAAAAGTAGCTTTTAACTCTGGTGCTAACTTGGAAAATGTTTTGGCTAGGAACATTCACTGGTTGATACAATGAACGGTAGCTCGGTACACATGTTGTTTTTGAAAAATTTCATGACTGCTGGAAGGGAAACTGTTTAATGCAATAACATGCACTTAAGTACTTACAGTTGGTTATAGGCAGTGTGTTCTTCATAAAATAATCCACTTAAACAGAAAATCACTAGAGTAAAGCCCTCTGATTTTCCCTTGGTTAAGGGCAATGCTAAACCAATATCCTTACCTTTGCCACATATCACCAGGATAAGTTTAATGCAAAGCACCGACAATGACATTAAATTCCCCTTGTGTAGCTTGGGGTCCCACCCCTTGGGGAAGCCAATGACACATGCATTAATCTTGTCAGTGGTCTGTTGGCTCTCCAAAACTGCACTCCAGCCAAATAGAGCTTAATGGAATCAGTTTATGGGACAGTATATACAACCTCTTCCTAGTATCGTTCAGTAATTATAGATTTTAAGGTTGATAGCCCCTTATGAATTAGACAATAACTTTTTGAATATCTGGGTTGTTTAATCCAAATTTATCTCTTTGGCAACTCCAAACCATTCCCGTTGCTGAATAAAACCACCTGGTATTTGCCAGAATAACAAGGTATAAAATAGTGCTGTATTTATTTTATCAAGAAAAATTAGTAAATTTTGACAAAACCTGCATGTTTTAAGAATTAATACATGTATTCCAATTCAGTCCACATGTATAAAATCAAGAAACCATTACTTGCCCCCCTTGTAAACATATTAACAGGCTTCATTATGGATTCAGTGATGCTTTGAAAGCTGAATATCCATCGAAGACACTAAACATGGTAATTAAATTTACCATTGAGGGCCTAGTCATGGAGCTACTTGACTAATAATTTTGCTGTAGATACCCGTGATTGGAGATCACTTTGGAATGGATGATTTCTGCTACAATGCAATAAGATTTCAGTGTACACCAGTAAGCCTGTTTTTACAGCTTTCATTAAGATTGAAGTAAGGAAGATGCTTTTATTGTACAGTCCAAAAACTAACAAAAAGCAGCTTCTAGTTGATATACAGTAAGGCAGTATTGGGAGCTACATTATCTGATATCAAATTATCAAAAGAGTGGATCACTGTGGCAAGAGATACTGGGGAAATTCAACACTGGAATTATCTGGGGTTAGCCACACGATAATATGAAAATGTGCCAATAACACTCTTGTGAGTGGAACCATTAAATGACTTGAAGTGAGAATAGTTAAGTAATAAAATAATGGTGTATTAACTCTTGTTCCCAAAATTTATTCTTCACAAAAAATGGTACCCATAGCAGTGTTTTCCCTGGCAAATTCGCAATAGTGCATGTTGTGCCTGCCCTTTTGAAAGTTTTAGCAGTACTACAACTGTATCTCCTGAATGAATTCTGAACACTCCTAACCAGTATGTTGCTGTGGCCTGCTTACAGCATGTCAATGATCACTGAGTGTCCTCTACAGTACAGGTACTTTTGGATGTTTTTTGTGCAAGTGCCTTTGTATATGTTTGGTACATGCGGTTGTTCAATAAACAACCGAATAAATAATTGGCTCGTAGGACCAAACACCCAAAGAAATCTAAACTTGAATACATATCTGTTCTTAAAAGCTACCAGCAGATTTTTATCTTGTTCGCATCAACTATTAAGCATGAACCGAAGATGTGCTCAAGTAATGTTACACAGGTAACAAGTCACAGCAGGCTTGTAATCCAAACTAGAAACCTACATGAATGGGTGTTTCTTTTAACAACTAGTCTCGCTGCTGAATGGAATGAATAATTTACCATGAAATTTTTAACATACAGTAATTGTGAATGCTTAACTTAACTATTTGTGACTAGTTTAGCATCTTGCAGCTTACTACAATTGAAAATTCCAAATTTTCCAGATTCTTAAGGCAAATTGGTTTGTAAGCCAAAAGTACTGATAATTCAGGCACGTGCCAAATTTTAAAAATTTTGTAAATTGAATGACTGTGTTGTACTGTATGCAAAGGAGTGTGTGAAAGACTTCATGTGGTGCCATACTATGACAGTAATACTGAAAGAGTTAAATTGTTTGGAGTGTCACTTTTCAGCATCTTTATAATCTGTTTTTAAAGAGAAGATGCAGTCAGAGCACCAATCCCACAAACACGAGGAGTATTACTTGAAGGACCCTACAGAGGTACTGAATATAGAGCTTTATACTACATGTTGGTATGAGATTTAATTCGCGGTGATTTCATTAGAAGGCGGCTACAGGTGGTTTTCTGCCGCCAATTTCACTTGTAACGCTAATCGGTTGTAGATTTGTACGTTTAATTTTATGTGTACTACCTAGACAATGCTTGACAGTCCGTAATCTTTTAATCAATCAAACATGCAGAACATATTACAAATGAAAATTAATTATATGAAAAGTTTAGTTTAACGAAATGTTCCCAATGTTACAACAGTTTAGATGGTATTAGTTGGTGGACTGATTTTGATACATACATGTATTTTAGCAAATTCTTTGCAAAGTAGAGGGTATACAGTGCATGCTAAAATGTTTGTTTTTCAATTAAGTTTCAACTTTTTGTTCAGAATGCTAGAAAAAGCGTCAAATAGACTGTCATTTTCAAAACTTACCCAAAACTTACCCCGGGTTCTCAGGATCCCCTAGTCGTCCTTCACATACATTACCTCTGCCTATTTTTTCTTTGGCGGCCTATTCCAAATTGTTGTAAACGCTTAATTTACCGGTAGAGTCTTTCCAATTTTGCATAAACATTCCAGAATTAAAATTTTATTAGGTACAACAGTTAGGCATCGACCAAATCGTTCAGTGTAAAAAGGGTCTTAAGCTTAATGTGCGAACAGCGGAGGAGTAAGAACGGGGAAACCCGAGGATCCGTTTCCTAGTAATAAAAATGACGAGGGGGATGTCGATATGCAACATGTATGACATTCATTGTGATCCTTTGTTAGGAAAAGTAATACAAAGCGTGAAAGCACGAAATACGAGAAATAAAAATAGAATATTTGATGAAGTGATGTTTCGTAGTCTTTCAAACAAAAAGTGGGTAAAGTTTAAAAGGAAATTGCTCTGAGATTTTATCTTTTGGATTGAAATTGAGAGAAGAGCAACTATAATTATTACTTTGAAGTTGTTGCGAGGTTATCTCTACGACAACACAATACGTAACTGTTGGTTCGATTCCCGCCTAGGGCTCAGAAATCGTTTTTCTGAGGATACGAGCTTGACGAACGTCCTCTGTTGTTCAGCTAGAAATTACTATTAGCAACTATGTTTGTTGGACATTTTCAGCTAGCCGTCCAAGACGACGTGGCAATCAATCGGTATTTGATGCTTTCAGGGACTTTCAGGCTGAGGCCAGTATGTATTCCAAACTCATTTCTTATCCAAGTTTAGTATTTCCTTGTTTAGTCTGATTTTACTGAACTGAATTGTACAAACAAATGGTGATAAACGACAACTATTACAATCTAGGAAAGCTAGCTATTGAAATTTATAAAGCGTTTGTAAATATTTTGGGCGTGTTCTCATTACAGTGACTCATGAAATGAGCAACGGAAATAAGTTTGTTTTATTTGGAAGAACACGTAAAATGATAACAAGGGTCGGTGCACTTCTATATCTCATTCAGTTCTTGAGATATTTAATCTTGGAAGTAAATCACGAACACCTAGAAACGGCGTTTTGATCTAGCAGTAAGTTTAGGTTTAACTCCCAAACTGTTTTTTCCCATCATGTGTAACTTTGGATATCAATCTGAATAATTAAAGTAACCATTACAATCCTGGAAAAAGCCTTTGTAATGGTTAGCTATCACTTTTTCAGCCCGTTGTCTTTATAAACGAAATTACTCGATTTTTGCCGCACTTGCTGAAGCAAAGCGGAAAGCCTTTTTTGCGTGGAAGTTATTACCCTCGGTTTTTGTGCGATAAAAGTGCCGATCGCACTGCGAGAAAAGTACCACTCACTTTTGTGGTTTATACTAATTGAAATTAAAATAGCAAGTGATCTAAGTTATAGCGGAAAAAGTTTTTCGAACTTATAAAAAGACTGAAGAATATAATCGGAAAGGCGAAAAGAAAGAAATCTTTTTAAGTTATAAGAGGACCTGTGATAGTGTATTAATTTTTGTAATGAAATGAACTGATATGAATTGACCAATAAAGCAAAATGCCACGTCAAGATTAGTAGGTTACTGGTTATTTCATTTGCATATTTCTCAAATTTAAAAATATCTCGAGAACGCTACAGCTGAATGAGGAAGCTGTCAACAACTGGTATTTTCCATCATTTTGAGAGCCTGTTACACGAAAGCAAAGTTATACTTTCTTTTAACTTGTTTTGAAACCAAGTCGATTTCGCTTAGAATGAGATGTTCGTGCATTGGTATAACTTTGGTTTGTGAAAAACTGTCATAAACTTATGCATTGACAACCAACCTACTTTATATTGTTAGTTTAGGTTATTGCAGTACAATCTCTGCTGCCTTACTAATCTAGTCTAGCATTATGCCAGTAGTTTATGGAAAGCTCTCGCGTCTTTCAGGAGAACAAGAATTAGAATTGTCCGGGCGGACAGCCCAAAGTAAGCGCAAGACTCTCCAAGATCTCTTCAAACCTCCGTTGGACATTATGCATAAAGGAACTTTTGATACGGTGAGAACATGTCTCGGTGTGGGTAAAATTATTTTCGAATGTTCTATCACGTAGTACGTGAAACTCAATCTTCACCACGTACGTGTATGGGTTTATGAAGACCTATAGAGCACCAGCGTGCAATACAACTCTCTGGTCTACAAATTTTATTTTATTTTAAAGGGATATTGGGCATTTACCTCTCATCTCATGAAATGGAGTTTATATTAAGTGAAAGTAAATACATTTTGAGAAAAATCTGGGAACAGTTACAAAAAAGTGGGACTTTTGGGCCTCTAGGTGAGAATCGGATCTTCGACCAAGCTAATTTAGTGAATACCTACACTTCATCGACACGTCCCTTATTGCCCTCGGCAGCGGCCTTCCAAGCTCAGTTGCCAGAGTGCTGTACTAGAATCAAAGAATTTAGGTTTTCTACTCCCAGCATTTTGAGGGAGAGACAGTTGTTGCCTTCTGATGAAAAGAGGGCATTTAACATTCTATTCCACCATCAAAGTGGAGTACTTCCAATTATAATCGACAACTTTTCGTTTTAAAATTAAAAGGGGAAGACCAATTGTAAAAAGAGGAGGTATTTAGGTCCCCCACCGGTGATCAGAGTTGAAGAATTTTTGCTCAAAGCACCAGAACTTCAATCTTTCGTTTTTTGCCTAACCTTTAGACTTTAACGTTACACTCTGTTTTCGTTGCATGTTGGTCTTGGTTTGGCCAGTGGTGAAGTCATGAAGTAACCTAAAAGAATGTTAAGACCTAAACTCGAAATAACGGCTGGAAGGTCGCTGGCCAAGGTGACCAGCCAAATCAATTTTTAGCTCGAACATACCGTTTTGATCGCCGGTCAAATTCTTCAGCTAAAGCTTAACAAAGTATCCTCGAGAGTGTGACCATTTCTACAATAGGGTTTTGAAAAAGTCGGGTCGTAATCTGCACTTAAAACTCCTTCACGTTAGTTGCCTTACAGTGGCACTGATGTTAGCAGTGTCTTGTTTACATAATACAAGGCAGAAAATGTGCTAAACCCGTTATTCGAACTGGAGCAATTTGAAAACGATCCCATGCTAAGGGGTGGTGCGAGATGAAACCGGAAACGTGGTATTGGTCAACATTAGGAAATCCCGTTATTTTTTAAAGTTAACTTAGGGTCCTGGAGTCAGTTTGATATAAAGCATCATGCCTGGTCTTACAGAGAGTTCACAGTAGCCTTCACCATTTGTAAGTAGGGCTGAGACAATGGCTAGATTTCTGAGATGTTTTATCATGCTAATCATTAAAATTAACGTGATAAAGTACCCAAGATATCTAGCCATTGTCTCAGCCCAACTTGACAAGATGAGATCCTCTATTGTGAATGTCTGACGTCGAAACAGTTATTAGTGATCACTTACATCATCTAGGGCGGAACTATGCAGATAGGTTCTCCCAATTTACGTTTGAAGGCAGGCATATAAAAATGTGCAATACTTAGTATAACTGGAATAAGACCGGTGGAAGTCAGGAAACACTTCTGTTGTAAAACCATACGGTAAAATTTATTGAAAATAAACTTTATTTGACACGAAATTAACGAAAACATAAGTTTTAACAAGTTTAGCTACTCATAGGCAATTTCCACAAGTCAGCAATTACAATATCATGAAGGAAAAAGCCCTAGAATAGTGTGTTCTTTTGCACGTTGCGTAGCGACTGAATCGAACTTAAAGTGACCGGTCAAAATGACCGGCAAGGCAAAAGTCTGACCGAACAGCTCCCAATCTTGGCCGGTCATTGTCCGTTGACCGGCCGTTATGTTGAGTCGTGCCAGACTAACCCGTATGCGAGAAAGTAAAATTTTTATTTAAACACTTAAGTAATATGTGATTTAGGCTGAAAGATCATTATGGGTTACATGTAAAGTACGCAGCACTATATCATTGGTCTGCCAGTGGGGGAATTTCCCGCCATTCTTCACGCTGCCCGTTCCACCAGTGGTACTGGGATTCAAAAGTTTCCGGAGTTGACCTGAGGAGTTCTAAAATAGAACATTCGAAAATTAATAGTCCACCCGTGAATTGAATTAATGTGATATTATATCGTTTAGGAAATCTAGTGTAGAACTGGTGCAGTTCTGGCAACTTGTTTATTCGTTGACAAGAATGTGTACACATTAACAGCAACCCTGGGGATGATATCCCGTCCCGATATTCAAGCTTGGCCTAAGGCCACCTTTTTTGCGATTGTGTTGGCCACAACCGAAACCCAAACAGAAATTTAAACTTTACATCGAAATATATTTCACGCTTCAAAAATTGGAAAAGCATTCAAATAAATATCTTGCAAGGTGGCTACGTACAGTTTCCTGAAAAGTGGATAATACTTTCGTCCATAAATACTTTGAAAGAAGAATAAAACTAAAAATAATGCATAGAAACACGTTCCAGATAGCCATAAATATGACGAAATAAAGAGTCCAGGTCTTGTTATGGCAACAGTAGCATTCCAAACAGCATCTAATCTAATTTATTTAGAAAAAAAAAGCTTTGGTGGCCCTTTTTTATAGAAACTTTCCTCTCTGGGATGTGTAATTAATAGGACAATTTAAAAACATTCCGCACTTCTTTCTCCAAAAATTAAAAACTGACTTTTTTTTTTCACTTTCAAAAAAATCTACAGAATTTTTAAAAAAATTGTCCTATTAGTTTACCATCCCAGACAGAAGAAATTGGGGTCACCAAAGTTTTTTTCAAAATAAATTAGATAGAGTGGTAAAAAGTAGCTATTTTGGAACGCCACTGTTGCCATAGTAACGACCTGGACCCCTTATCCTGTCATATTTTGGGATGCTTCGGGTGCGTTCGATTGACTCTTTTCCAGAAAAAGAATATATTTCGGAATATTCCAGAATAGCTATTTTAAATATTCTGAAATTATAATAGTAGTTCAATCGAACGGATATACTACTCTATTCCAAGTATTCTTATTTTGGAATAGGGTCAGTCTAACGCACCCTTAGAGTGTATTTCTGTGTGTTACTTTTACGATTCTTTCGATTGAACCTATTCCGAAATAAGAATACTCGGAATAAAGAGGAATATCCGTTAGATTAAACTACTATTATAATTGCAGAGTATTCAAAATAGCTTTTCTGGAATATCCCGGAATATATTCTTATTCCGGAATAGGATCAGTCGAACGCACCCTTAGTTTTATTCTTCCTTTAAAGTGTTTATGTACATGTTCTTAGGTCTTAAATTTGCTTTCTCCACTTTTCGGGAAACTGTATGGAGCCACCTTAAAAGCAATTGAGAAGGTGTTGATGGGAAAATGAGTGTCGAGGTAGCTATAAACGTTCAACAGGATGTTTTGACCGCCTAGTTTTCAGATTTCGATAGAAAATAACCAGTAGGGCTGGCTTGAGTTTTATTTTACTTGTTTTTCTTCCATATTTTGAGTTCCTCTCATTTGAAATGGTCAGCGATTTCACAGGATTTTTTTGAGATATGGGATAAACATGGCCCTTTTTTATTCAGGCTAAAGTTGCTGGTGAACAGGAAGGTAAATGGTTGATGGTGAACATCCAGGATAGCAAGGAATTCAGTTGTCAGCAACTTAATCGTGATGTATGGAGTAACGATGCTGTCAGGAGTATCTTGACAGAGCACTTTATCCTATGGCAGGTACTGCATAGCTTAAATTCGACTGGTTTAATAAAACGAGCTGTTTTCTGGGTACTCCGAAACCTTTCTTTTCAATACTATTTACATAAAATAGGATTTAAAAGCATTGCTTCTTTGGCATGTAAACTGAAAAACAGAAAGGGGGTTCTGAGTGTTTGGACGACCAACGAACGTTCGCAAAGCGCGTGATCTCAGAAAAACGATTTCTGAGCCCTCTGATATTCTCCAAACTCCCACATGAACAGCGTTTTGCTCAGCCTTCAATGATCTGTGTGTTTCTTAGGCAAATTAGACATTTTTAGCAATCAGTTGATTCTAAACTTTTTCAAAAAAGTATTAAGACCATGAGGTTATGAAGACGTCTGAAGTCCCAAAAATCCGAAAGTCCTCAAATCTCAAGTCACTGACTGCAGTCATTAACTCGATTGTTGCAGTTTCACTGCATCCTAAATTGTCACGTCAGTCATGTGAATAGTTACTTGCTAGCTATTTAAGGTACCCGATACTCACACGGTATACCTCGCAGATAACCTCAAGCTTCGGTTGCGCGTCCATTGCCAGAACTTTCGGGAGTATTTAAGAAGTGAATGATGAATATCTCGTCGGCATTGATGTTTCATTTAATGTATTCATAAATAATTAGGTAAGGAGAAAACCCTCACTGTAACTAATGTTTGATTCCGGTTTCCTATAGGTCTACCGTGATAGCGATGATGGTGACCGATATACTCAATTTTATCATGTTTCGAAATATCCGCATCTAGCAATACTAGACCCAAGAACAGGTAGAAGAACTGTATTCTTGTCAACAATAATTTATCGGTATCGGTTTCACAACGGGATTTTTTTTCGAGAACCTTTATCAGATAACTTCATGGTGTTCGCGTGTGACATAAAACGGCAAGATTGTAACTAACTAATACGCAAATACTATGATTTTTACGTGGCTTTCTTTTTTGTGAAAATATGTGGTTAGCTAGTTTGAACATACGTGAAACTGAAAAACATTCTTGGCATCAGGCATGCGTGAATTCAGTTCCACTTCGGAACACAGTTTCGAGAATCGATCATGTTTACACATACTTTGCAAACGAACGTGCGTACACATTTCATGCCTCTTGCTTCGCCAGCAAGTGGAAATCAAATTATACAGAAAAGGTACCATCGTATTTCACGCGTCTAGATTGATGAAACTTCGTTTATACCCGATATAATAAGTTAAAGTATTTTTGACATGCACTACTGAAATCTGTATATACTAGAACCGTGACTCCTGGTTAAGAAAATGATGGTGATGGCTGACATTGGAAGACATTCAGGCCCTACTGGGTTAACAGGCAGTCAACCTTAATTCCAGGATAATCAGTTAACCGAGTCGGGCCCTGAAACTGGCAGACGAAATGCCATGTCCCCCATTTTTTTGCTTCACTTTTAGGTCCGGTGATGGACTGGAGTCATTAATTGCGGTAAACATAGAGTTAAGTGAGAACCAGGCCCGTCTGAAGTGACCGGAGGCTGGAGGAATCCTGATAATTTGCTTGAGTAAAATCACACACGTCTTCATAAAAACCACAATGTCTTGATAATTCTTACAGCACATTATTACGTACTCCAAAATCAAAAAGAAAAAATGAAACACGACAAGTGATTATAACTATCAAATAAAGATAACGACAAATCGAACTCATTTTCCTATCCATGTTCAGTTTTATTTCAGTTTTAAGTTTTTGTACACACATTGTAGCTGACATTTTTATTTTCTTTAAAGGAGAAAAGTTGGTCGAGTGGGATGGGGTCGATGCACAGTCTTTCTGTGAGAGTGGTCAGTATTTTAGAATTTAGGATATTGGGCGCGCTAGTAATCTCCATAAATAATAAGTCGTTCTGAGGCTTCATTGCTTGCTCGATCCCAGTGGACTCTATTACAAGTGGAAGATTAACTTTGCGCATTAATAGACCCCTTAGCTTTGATGTTTGTTTACCCATTTTATAGATCATGTGTTGTTACTTAGGAGAATTGTTTCTTTGAAATTTGACGATATTCACATGCTTCTTAGAACGTTAGCCAGAGATTGACCAGGCGGGAATCTCAATTTCAATACGAATATTAAAGCCCAGCATAGAATGCGAAACAAAGGCATGATATAAAGAGTTTAATAGAATCTTACGTTTCGTCTGGGCTTTAATATTCGTATTGAAATATTCACATGCTCATCAAAGCATAATGATTACAATGATAAAGAATCAAAACATCAATTGGTCTGATATGGACAATTTACATACGAAGCTGAAGAGGTCAATAGACCCTTTGGAGCTAGGCTAAAAACATTTTACTTAACAATATCTGGGGAGCAAGCGAAATCCAATGCATTGTCATTTTCTTTGTTTAGGAAATCCCAGTGTTCTCCATGCTCTTCAGTTTTTGATTGTTCTGATTCATTTTGGGCTAGCTGCAAACGGCCTATTGACCCACAGAGTAAATCCAGAAATACAGAGAAGCGAGATTTTGATCGGGTTAAACCTGAGTGTCAGACTTTTATGTATAGTCGACTCCCGGTAACTGGAACCCTCGCTAACTCGAACCTCGCGCTAACTCGAACCAAAATTGATTTCCCCTTGATTTCTGAAAAACATTTACAG
>JBAHVQ010000040.1:525099-546367 GCA_036872915.1 Nanipora kamurai
TTTGTTATGAAGTCTTTTTACACTACACCAAACATGTCAGTCCAGTTCAGGTTTCTCTGATTTAGGATACACTTAATCACACGCACTGTATGCTCATAAAGCCTTACTCCTTAACTCCTTCTTCAAAATGTCAATGAATTTCTTTTGGCCCTTGAATTGCAGTGTGCACGGCACTTGATTAACAAATATATTGCTCCTTTTTCACTCGATTTCTCTATACTGTAATTAAGATTGATTAAAATGTGCTCTGTATGAATAGAAAAACAGTGAACAGCATTTTGTTCTTATTTCCGGAAGTTTGTTCTCAGCTCCCGATAACTCGAACTCTCGATAACTTGAACCTTTTTCAATTTCCCTTGAATATTCGAGTTATCGGGAGTCGACTGTATTCTCGACTCTCGCTTAATATTTACGGTCTGGATGAAAAGTGGTGAATGACGTAAAAACGAGAAAATTAATGTGTGAAGAAACTCAGTTTATAGGGCCGTGAGAATCCTTCCAGATTTTGCGCTTCCAAAGTTTCATAACATTGGATTGCCGGGGCCGGTTGTATAAAAGGTGATTAACTTTAATCATATTAATGTTTAGTTTTAGCCAATCAGAAACAGGGTATAAGAATTTATCTACGTTTTAATCACCAGGGCTCAGTTGTGTAAAACTCTTAAGTTAAGTCAACCGTCGAGTGATTAAGACGTAGTTAAATTCTTATCCTCTGATCCTGATTGGCTAAAACTAAGCACTAACCATGATTAAAGTTAATCACCTTTTTATACAACCGGCCTCCGGTCTGGTAAACTATGCGTGTTGTGGGTTGGTTACTGAAATATCACAACGATTCAATATGAGGGTGTAAAACTTTGCTGTGTTGTATCTCAGTAAAAGTAATCATAAACAGTTTTGTGGGCCCTAAAACCCCCGAGTTACACTGATTTTTTTTTTTTTTAATTATTTTTTTTATGGTGAGTATAAGTAACAGGAGGCTAGATGCGCCACTGGCAAGTAGTATTGGTATTTTAAAAAAAATGCCAAGTGCCACGTGATTAAGATGAAACAACAGGAAAGGGCTACCGAAGCTTTTACGCGAAGATTTGAGTTTTTAAAGTCAGTGAGTTTTTTCACTGAAAGTGTCGTGTTTATGTTATTTGAAATATCTAAGAAAACTATTGTGTCTTCACTTTGTAGCTACTGAGTTTTTGTCAAGTCATTCCCTAGGAAGCGATTCAAAGTACTGCTTGCCACCTCCCGCAAAACGACGGAAAAGGGTAAAGTTTTTCAGTGTTTTAAAAATGGTATCTCAGTATGTGTGATAGAAAACGCAGACAAGGAGCATGATAACTTTAAAAGTTTGTAAGTCTAACGTAGGGAATGTTCTGGATGAAAATTGTGCCGCCTGAGATTTGTGGGGTTTCGTGTAAACGCCATTGTGCCGTCCTTTTATTTTTACGGATGCATCGCTACAAGGGTAAATATTGATGTTCCAAACTTTGCCATATCAATATGGGTCTAAAATAGTTAATGAAGTAGTATCGAAGACCGGAGGAGGAAATTAGATTTTTTCACATGCTTTGTCAAACCCTTCTAGAACTAGTGTGATGCTCTATTGTATATGAGAAGTTATGTCTGCCAGTGCTCGCCAAATCAGAAAACGGATGCCTAGTCAGAGAGTTTCATGATCATTATACACTGCAAATATTAGGCGAAAAATTTGTATTAGTGAGGGGGATTCAAACTTGCACCCTCTGATCTCTGAATATGGTTCTGAAATGGAAGGCTTTCTAATTCTTGCTCCAAAACGAGGATTTAAGGTTTTATTCAAACCTCCCATTTTTGCTATCCTACGATTTTTTATCTGGAGTAGGGTTCATCCAGTACCTACGGCGACTAATTTCCGTATAACCGTAACTGCTGATAAATCAGCATTGCCTTGCCTTCCACTGTTCTCACCATTTGGTCAACACCTTGATTCATTAAAACTGTTATTACCTTTGCGATAACACTGTATGGTACAGCAAATGTTAAACCGAGTTAAAGTGCCGCCTATACTTTGACTGTAGCTGGAAGCTGGCGGCAAAAATGTTATGAAAACACTTGTCGTTTCGATGACGGGCAAAATACCGCTTGCAAATGCTGATGTAAGAAAATCAACTTCAAATATGGCCTAAGTCGGTAACTCTTACGCAATATTAAAGTTTTAGGAAATTTTTTTTGCTTATCAAACTGTGCAACGCCATGAACCCAGAAAAACTCTGAGCTCCAGGCGGGACTCGAACAACCTTCCAAACTAACCAAACCCTTAACCTTCAGAAGGTTGCGGGGTTGAGTCCCGTCTGGAGCTCAGAGTGTTTTTTCCTGAGTCCATGGCGTTCCACAGTTTGATCAGCAAAAAAATCTCCTAAGACTTTAATAGTATCAAACTGCAAACTCAAAATTCTTATGTAATATTATAGGAAAAACGAGACGAATTCAGTATTTTTTAAACAAAGTTTGAGGTATTTTAGAATTTCAGAAACTTTCTCTTCAGAACTCTTTTGAATGTATATTATGGTTTCTCAAATGACACTACATGTAAATGTCCGTGTACATTTGCGATTTTGTCCCTGGCAATGGTCATCTTGGTGTATGTGTTGAACTCACGAGAGCGTCGATGATGGAAAGAATCATGTAAGCAGATGTGTGGCTGTCTAGACTGTCGTGGGGTTATTACATAAACCAGGATGACAATTGCAAGGCAGAAAATCACAGGTGTAAACAGAGCTTAAGAAAATCAAGAAGAAAGTTCGCCAGATTTTATGCTTAAAACGATCGCACTCACAACGAAATATCGAAATAAATAGTATATAAAAAGGTAAATAAAGTAAATTAAAATATTAAGAAATATTATCAGACAGAAATTTTCCTATACCGACAGTTTATTATGAGGTAAAATGTACTTTATCGGGGCAATGCTCGTAGTTTTCTTAACGTCAGGCTTCATTTTATTTCAGCAGAGCATCATAGATGCGTCAGAAGATTCCCAGTTAGAAGCTGCAATCGCTGCCTCGTTGAAAGAAACATCAGCGGAGCCGTCTTCGAGTAAAGACACTGATCGTGACGGTCAGATTGACGATACTGCTGACGATGACAGCTTAACCGAATTTACTGAATCTGAGTCGGAGTCTGAGACCGTTTCAAAAACATTTTCAAAAAATCAGAAAGACATTTTAAAAAATAACGCTTTCGAAAATAATGTAAATAAGACTGAATGTGAAAAAAATTCGAGCAAAGGAAACAATACCATAGCAAGCGACAGCAATCCATATCGCAAACAGGGTGGTAATGATGTGTCAAAACAAAAGGTGGAAGATCATCTTGAAGAATCTGATGAAGACGACGTTGACGCAGGTAAGAGTTCGCTACCTGTCTTGCAATCTTAGATGAAGTATTGGACTTCGAGTGGTACGTTATTTGATAATTGAAAGGGCCAAGAAAGATGGCGGTTATACAATTAACACAGGTGCTTTGTAAACCTAAGCGAACTCAAATTGCAATTCCCGTTGTGGTATATTGCTACCAGAGAGGGGGTTTGTTACGCATAAAGAATTGTAGTCGCCATCTATTTCAATATGGTAAAATCACGTGCCTTGTTTACTTTGTCGTAATTTTGTAATTCCGAAACTATACATTTCGCAGTATAATAGGGCGTAACAACAGGCTCACGCTACAAGTAATATATACAGTTTGTGGATTTACAAGGAGAGCCGTAGTGAATCTCTTACAGTACTATCACGAATACTGTGTATTACTTATCCAACGAATGCATCTGAAGGTGCTATATTTTATGTTTACGAACTAGTTTAGAGATACGAAGCATTTCAGCCAAGAAAATCGAAGGGAAAGATTCGTTTAAATTAGTACGATCCTGCCGTATCCGAATTTGCAGTATTGATTAAACATTCGTTTTATTTTGTTTTTCCTTGATGGATTGTTAATGTGTTGGTTAAATGATATAAAAAGTTCTTTCAGATGTGGAATTTTGCTCGATTATTAGAGGCATAAATCCTCGTAGAACGTATGGCTTGCAATAAACTGACAATAACTGTCCGTGCCTAAGGAATTGATATCTTTACAAGAATCTTTGTCAAACTTTTGGTAGCCTGCCCCATAGACGTTTTAACCCCTGGTTAACTCGGTATAATCCGGGGTTTAGACGTCTACCGCGCAGGCTAACGTTTGGCTAAACGGATAGGAAATCCAATATGCCGAAATCCATGTGAAAGCTGATAACTTCATACTACAAATGTTGCATATTAACTTTACATAACTCATGCTACCATGAAACAAGTTAAGATCGCTAAAAACTATTTACTACCCCCATAGGCGTATTATAAATTATTATACCATATCGTACAATGCTAAGCTGTGTTTTCTAAGTTGTGCTATGCTATGCATAATAAATACAATGTAAGCGACCAAACTATATAGGATTCAGACGACTAGTGAACGTTTGTCAATCGTCATGCTCGTTAACTCAGAAAAACGATTTCTGAGCCCTAGACAGGAATCGAACCCGCAACCTTCTGATGACCGCTGAGACGCTCTAACCATTGAGCTACCATGACTCAGATGGTGAGCTAGGGTGCAGGTTCGTCATATGTACTGCCTAAGCGGAAGTCGCGATATGATAATAATGATGTAAATCCTTAATGCTGAACACAAATTTGGTCCAGGGGGGAGCTTGGTAAATATTAGACGACTAGTGAACCTTCGTCAAGCTCGTCCGCTAGTCGTCTGATATTTACCAAGCTCCCAACATTAAGGATATGTAAGATTCACTTGACGAACCCTAGTAAATCGCGCATGGTTTGGACATCATATCGTATATTATTTATGGTACGAATGCATCCAAATGTCCATATTTAGTGACCGTGGAGATGCAAGTCGTATGAACCGGGAAAATCGGAATGAAAAGTTTAAAACAGGACAATTCTGCATCCGATACACTACTTCTGATTAGTCAGCCGTTTCTTTTATTTTATGTCCATGAATTTGTATTGAGTATTATAGTTTACTATATTACACTGCACTACCTGTACCATACTACATTATAATATAAAATAATATCTGTACTAAAACTTACTAGCCGTCTCTACACTACACTGCTCTGCACTGCACTACAATGTACAGCACTGCACTATGCTATACTGCACTGCAATGTACAGCACTGTACTGTTCTGTACTGCACCGTACTGCACAGTACTGTACTGTACTGCACTGCACTGTACTATACTGCAATATACTGCCCTGCAATACACTGTGCTGTACTGCACTGCAATGCACTGCACTGTACTGCACCACATTGTAGTATACTACGTTATACGATACTATGCCATGCTACACTATCTTTTAAATGGCTGAGAATAATTTAGCTCTCCATCTGGTGTAAATTTGTTGATTCTTATAGGAAAAAAGCAAACATCAAACTCTTCAGATTACTCCCGCCAAGCGAAAGCTTGTTCAATTTTTCTAGATATTTGTCGTGTAAGATAAGCAATTTTTTTCTCGTCCTTCTACAGATTTCTTTTTACAATAATATCTAAATATTACACAAAGTCAAGGCAGATTGGCCAATGATGTGGTGATAAAACATGGAAAATATTGTCCTGGAATGCCTTACGTCTTATTGTTTTCAATTGATATCATCTACTTTACTCCCTTGCGACTAAGACCATGTCAAATTTATGAATCATACATGTTAACTCATTCCTGTCCGAGGAATTTCCCCTTGACGAGTAAAATCGTCTGGCTATGTTTACATATAGTTATGTTTGTATAGTGTACTTTCGTGTTGGAAATCCATTTTAACACGTTTACCAGATTACTTTATTCTGGCTAACGCCAGACAATTTTACTCATCAAAGGGAGGAATCTGGCAGTGAAGGGGTAAATGATTGCAGCTGTAACGTACTGTTATGGGACTTATGCTAAAAATCTTACTTTAAGGCCCGTTTGCATTAGCGCGTTTTGCGACAAGTTTTGGGTTCGAATGGATTCACTCACGAAAGTATTGGACCATTTGTGCAAAGCTGAATGGAGTCCATTTGATCACACGCGTCAGGATGAGAAAAGTCGCAGCAAAACTCATCAGTGTAAACGGGCCTCTGCATGTAATTGTCTTCGGAATAACTCGATAGCATTTCATTTCTTTTCTCAGGTGGTGTCAAAGCGTTTCTGATTCTTAGATATCCAAATGGAAAACGGAAGCAAAAGTCGTTTCCTGCTGAAGCAACAATATTAGTAAGTAACTTGAAACGTGTTCATGAAGAACTTACCAGACTAATGAAAGTAGTTAATACTAATAACTGCCATACTCCGCAAAAGAGGGTTTCGGCAAAAATGGGGTGCAAGGAAAAATTAATTCAAGTTGGTATGTCTATTTTTTTTGATTTTTTATGGATTTTTGTAGCTAAAGAAATTTTTACCACCACTGTGAGAATACTGGCTACTAGATAATATCTTTCATTCGGCAGTGTACAGCTCACTAAATGTGACTATCTACTTTAAATGACGTCAGTGAGTTATCATTTGTTTTACCGAAATCGGGTAACTTTTTCACTTCAGACTCATGTCAGTCTGTCTTATCGAAAACTTTTGAATTCGTGCTTAGTTGAAGGAACCAACGTGAAAACTGGATGGTTTTTCAAATATTGCATTACTGGGCGAGCAAATATTGCATTACAGCGCAGTAAATACCTTGGACCGGTTGTATGAAACTGTGATTAACTTTAATCAAAATAGGCAATTGATTTTAGCTACTGAAGGTTAGTGACTGAGAATTAACTACGTTTTAACCACCCGACATTAAAACATGATCGAGAGATTGAAATTGCACATTCTTCTCAAGCTTGTGATGAACTCATAAAGAATTTCTGACCCCCTAGCGGGAATCGAACTCGTAACCTTCTGATCGCCGGTGAGATGCTCAAACTACTTAGCTACGTGGACTCAGATGGTAGAGTGAAGGTTGCTATTTGTACTGGTTCGTCGTTGACATGTGCACTGCTAACTGCAGTCTCAACAAGTCATGTAGTCGCACAACACCAGCCAACATCATTAATTTGATGTGATTGAGAGTTTCATGCAACCTGGCCTTGAAATATACTGTTCAGTATCAATTCAAGACGTTGGGGGGAAATTGCTGAAACGGAGTTTATTTTAATCAGCGGTTAAACCATGTTTAAAATTCCTCAATCTGTTGCGAAAATACTATGTAAAGAACAACCAAGCAATGTGAAAGAACAAAAGCTTCTGTAGACCACGATGTAGTAGATTAGACATTCGACAACGATAAACAACCAATTGCTACCTCATGGTTAAACAGTTTTTAACTTAGTCAATGTTTCCGCAATTGGGCATGGGTGTTTATGTTAGTTTTTCAGATATTTTAAACAAGGTATTTATAGGTCAGTACAATTTGCACGAAGCGTGTACTGCACCACCTTAATCACGTCTACAGTTTTACTGCAGTTGCTAGACCAATGACGTAGGCAACAAACGTAATTTTAGAAGTGCGAACTTCAAAGAGTAAACTAGTAATATCTTTTACATATATAGTATTACTAGATGTTTTACTAAACTTTGTAATTGATGTAAAATAGTATGTAAATCGACCTCTTATGTAAATTAGTACTCGAAAGCCCTATTGGGAACATCTAATATTTTAAGGCCTGTCTAAACTACGAAACATTGCTGCGGAAAAACTAGGCTTCCACCTATGTTTCGTAGTTTTGCAACATACCAAAGCGAATCTTGCTCTTAACGTAAACTAAGATAACCAATCCAGCTTCCTGGGACACAAGATAAATTTTCATTTCAGGCAAAACAGTTTTCGCGTCTTTAAAACCATGATTTACATTCAAGATCCACGTTTCTCATGAAGATAAACTGGGAAACATCGACGAAAACCTAAGGTTTCCGCAACAATGTCTCCTAGTGTATGTGGGGCTTGATTTATATGTATATGACTAATTTGCAGTTTCTTTACCGTCACATAAGTATTCCATATTCTTTTTATAGGACCTCGTCAAGTATGTGCAAACTCAGGGGTTTTCGAATGAAAGATATGAACTAGTTACAAATTTTCCTCGAAAGAAACTTTCGTATTTAAACTCCGACGTTTCTTTAAAAGACGCTGGTCTCTTCCCAAGAGAAACTGTGTTTATTCAAGAAAGGTGATAACAAAAGCCGATGTCTCTACTGGTTTAACTTGGCTGGCGCCAGCACGGAAGTGAACTGCTTTACGTTGCTTTCATTAAGCTGCCAAGTAGATGCTTCACCTGTCCCAAACAATTTTATTTCGCTGTATATTAAGGCTTTGAGTTCTTCGGTATGAGTGTGTCGCTGTATATTTTACCAGACCATCAGTGTTCCTTTCTTCTTGCAATGTACATTCAACCAAACTGACATGTTTCTCTGCTATGTTCAGCGAAGGATCCTCACACATCATGATCAAATACTGTAGTTATCTAACAAAACGTTTTATGGAGACCGTTCAAATTCCGAATTGGAGAGCAAATTAAGCGTACACTGAGGAAACCCTGATTAGTTAGAACAACTGAACAAATTCTCAACGTTGACATACAGTGGGGGGTCAAAAGTATGAGTTCGGTGAAGAATTGAACAGATATTTTTTAATTGTACTCTATATTTTCACTCAAAACAATAACAAAACTATACTGCTATTTCGAGCATTGGTTATTATTTATTAACACTGTTGCCAACTACTACTAAATTACTCAATACTTCGTGTTTCCTCCTTTGGCTTTTAAAACCAAAGGCATGGACTCAACAAGTTTGTGAATTACTTCTAGTTTAATGTTTGCTCCAACTTTCGCTGATAACTTCCCATAATGTATCTTGGCTCGTAACTGCATGCCTCACTTTCTCTCTTTTTAAATGATCCCATAAGTGTTCAATGTGGTTAAGGTCAGGGGATTGAGGAGGAAGATCCATAACCACAAGTTTACCTTGGTCTTCTTTCTTTTTTAGATAATTTTTGCATAACTGGGAAGTGTGTTTGAGGTCGTTATCTTGCTGCAAATTAAATCCCCTTCCACACAATCCTAACCCTGATAGTATAGCATGCCTTTGAAGAATGGAGTGGTACTTTTCCTTTGTCAAAATGTTTTTTATCCTGTGAAGATCACCAACTCCATTAAAGCTAAAGCAACCGCACACTTTAATATTCCCACCACCATGTTTTACTGTGGACTTGATGCATTGGTTTAAAAATTTCTCGTGAAGTCTCCGTCTAACATAAACACGGCGGCTATTTCCATATAGCTGAAATATGGATTCATTTGTAAAAAGAACTTTTCCAGTCTTCCGACCTAAAATGTGGGAATTTCTTTGCCCATAACAATGTCTTGCGTTTGTTCTGAGCTCGTAGTGACAGTTTAGAAACTGCTACTCTTCCATTAAGACAGATTCAGCTAATCTTCTAACTGTTGTTCTGCTTATTGGTTTTTCTTGAGTATTGTTAATGACGGACTTAATGTTATCAGCCGAGACAGTCCTGTTACTCAATAAGGTAATCTTGATAAATCGATCCTCTTGTGAAGAAGTACACCTTGGTCTACCAGACCTACGATTTGTACCACACGATTTTGTTTCCTTAAACCTTTCCAACGTTCGCTGCACAGCACCTTTTTTTTTCAGCAATTTTCCGTCGTGGCAAACCTTTGTTACTCAGCGCAATAATTTGTCCTCTCACTGCTTCACTTAGATTTTTAGCCATCTTTTGTACAGGTCCGCATCGACACTTGATTTACTTTACTTTGTCAATTAACGAGGCAAAAATTAACAGCAACAATGCGGGATAGAAATGCAGGCAACAATACGCATGCTTCCAACACCAAACACTATAATTATATTTGGCAAAAAAATTTTTTTTCCCTTTTTTTCGGAAAATGGCCAGTGGACTCGTACTTTTGGCCCCCACTGTACCTGTCTAGTGTCTTCATCAGCGGTGATTGATATGAACATGTGGTCTCTATTTATATCCTTACGTCAAGTCAGTTTTAGTCTCCTACGCGTCTTTCCACTGTTTTTTATTACATTCAGTTGAAACACTGGTAAAACATCACTTAAAAACGCAGAAATGAACCTTTCAATTTGAAATGTTTTTCAAAAAATCACAGCGAGTTACAAATTATAATTTTCATGAAAATGAATGGCAAAACTAGCAACAAATCTCGTAAAAGGGTCTCGAAAAAATCGCTTGAGGAAACTGTAAGGCAAACGATCTCTTTTTACCGGTTGTTTACCATTTTCAGACAGCTTAGCACATTTGTGGGCCAAACAGCATCTCTTAATCTTTTTAAATATTCGGTCATGAAAAATTCTTTTGGTATCATTTCTTTTGAACTAGTTTTCCGTAGTTGTAAAAATGTTTAGATGCCGAACCAAACAGTAAAAGACGTGTAAAGGACTAGAAATGACGTGCAAGACCGCGCAAGGGCCTGAAACTGACGTGCAAAATTGGCCTTCGTGTCGGCCATATTTGGCTTCATTTTTTCTTGGCCGATAGACTGGAGTTCTCTCCATATATAGAGCTCACTGATTCAACCTGATAAATAATAATACGCGGAAAGTTGTGATTGGTTCAGTGTTTTAGCGACGCCATACGTGCGTCGGTCTTTTCAAAGATCATAGGTTATACCACTGACTTGTATATATCTAGCTGGACTGCTTGCACTCTCGAAAAAGTGTTCGAAAACTGATGGCATCTTCAGAGGTCTTTTTTCTCATAGTACATACCCCTGGCTTAGATTTGTAAACGGATATAACGTTAACAGTAGCAGGAACGAAAGCTCATTCAAGAACGTATTTTTTATGCTCCTTTTTACCCGCACAACGAAACCTTTTTCTTGTTTTAAACCCTAGGTTGGAATTTATGAGTCACACACTTAAGAACCATTTCTGACACTATTTCATAAGCTTTTCGATAAAAAGCAAGAAACCAGACATTTGTTTTCCTAATTTTTTTCTCTTGGCTTTCTATAAAATCTAGACATTGACGCTTCTCCACCACTGACCTATACATAACTGGACTGCGTGTCCCCATCACCTTTGAATTAAGAAAAGTGTCCAGGTCCTTCTGCTAATGGTAGCGATAGTTGACCTGTGTTTTTAACAGAACCGTTGGCGATTTATGAATCTTTTTCTTTCTTTTTTATTTTTTTTTAACATTTATCTATACACAGTGTGTTTTTTTCTCTTGAAACAATTTTTTGTTCATAATTGTGGAACCAGGAGCTCATGGAATGCTCACTTGACATATCAAGAGTATCGGTAGAAAGTAAATGAGCTTATAATTCGTAACTAAGACTGATTTGAACGTTAACACTTGAGAAATACACTCTTGATTCAATTATATATAAGCTTTTCGTTTTCTGTATAAATAAGGTTTTCGAGAAATAATTTCCACTTAGATAAAACGGTAGGTTTCAAGTAAAAATACCTGGTCAGAGGACCCTGGTTTGAATGAATCAGTGTTACATCAGGGAAAGGGAGATATTGACCAAACGGACCAGTGGTAGTGCACGTGTCTCTCACCTCTGTGGCTAGAGTTCGATTCCGGCTACGCGCAGTTTTCTGATTAAAGTTACCTTGGTCACATGTGAGAAGAGTGTTGTCCAGTTTGGCTCTACTAAAGATCGCAGGTTTTTTCCGGGTACTCCGGTTTCCTCCTGTAGTAACACTGGACCCATGAGGGATGGCCCTAACTGGATCTCTAGGGATAACAGCGCAGTTTAGCTGATAGGGTTATTCAGTATAAATAAAGGAACTTTACTTTACATGTCAGGAAAAGTCAACATCAAAAACCAAGCCAAACAGGCAAAAATTTATGTAAAGCACAAAGGGGTTTGAATCTAACTAAAAACTTACAAAGTGGTTTAAAACAGTTCTTGTGTACATAGTTCCACGTAAAACTACAGTTAGAAGTTAAGATGTAAAGTCAAGTCACTTGGTCTGATGATGACATTGAAATAAGGTCGAAATATGACCATTTCAACTTTCTATCTTGTTTTTTTTTCGATCAGCATTTTGGGTTTTACGAGTTGTTTATTTTCGGTTTGGGTTTTGTTTTATGTAGTATTTAAAAAACGAGTTGGAGTATTTTATCGGATATAAAAGATGAGGCGACAGGCGAGTGTTTTGGATCTGATAAAACACATAGGAGGTTTTTTTGAATGGCTTCAAAACCGAACCCCTCGACAAGCTAATTCGCGAAGAAAGTTTGAAGATTAATGTTTTCTAAGCCGATAAAATTCGACAAGGAAAACGAAATTAATCTTTACCACATGTAAAAACACGAAACTGTTTGTCTTTCCTTTGTATTTTCCTCACGAATTATTAACGAGTTTTTGAAATCTCTTTAAACTGTCGGCTGGCTATGGATTTTGTTTAATTTATATTCTTATATTCTATAAGTTGAGCTATAGTTGCATGAGCGTAAGTAAATCCATGCAACAAATTAGGTGAATGCTGTACAGAAATATAACATCGCAACCTGGGAAGTATTAACGGACTCATACTTTTGAAATCTCATTAAAGACAGATTTCCATTTACAAGAATCGTTTTAGCATCCGAGTTTTGAGTTGGAGCAACTTAGCTATCAAACTCTAAGCAAAGTTAAAGGGATCTATGACACAAAACCCCTATCCAAAATCTAATTCGTTTTTAACTCTATTTTGTCCAACCCCACAAATATCCGTCACCAGTGTATGGTGGAAACGTCTATTTTGAGTCACTTCCTCTTGGAATTTTGCATTCAAACTAAGTTTTTTTGAAATTTGCATCACAAATTGAGTCAGAAACGTGGTTATTTGCGCGCATACAGTATGTCACATAAAGCGTAATACGTGACATGAAGTTTGGTAAAAGTTTTGGGTTGTTTTTCAATTTCCTCAGACATTGAGTTAATAGTCTCAAAAACGTATGGAATAAATCCGGATGATTCAGCAGTCCAATTAAGTCGTGTGTAAACGGACTATTACAATTGCTTTATTCCTAATTTTGGTTATTACAATTGCTTTATTCCTAGTTTTAGTTATTACAATTGCTTCATTCCTAGTTTTAGTTACTACAATTGCTTTATCGTGAATTTTAGTTTCAGTTACTTTGGTCTGTGATCTATCCTTTTACGAGCGTATTTTATCCAGCATACATGGATAAAATTATTAGATTGTACTCTTTATTACGTTAGATTTTTAGTTGGTGTTATTGTACCTTCTACAAGTTAATTATTTGCTCTAGAATGGGCGGATGAAAACGTTGGCTTGTGCTTCATTCCCTTGGGCTTTTCTTTGTTGTAAATTTTGCGAATGACCTTTCCTGTGGGTACTCTGCCAGTTATTCCCCTTTTCGGTTTACTGATCGACGTTTAAAATAGTAAATGACTGTTCCATTATTTATACTTCATTACTTTGTTATCATCTTTTCATCTGAATGGTCATCTTAGTATCATGACTTTTTAAACCATAAAAACATCAAGTTTATGTAGCAATTTACGTTTTTACTCCTACGAAGGGCCTTAACCCAAAACTTTAGAACTCTCTCATTTCTATATGTCAGCAGGCCTAGCCTTTTTGAGAAGTATTTTTGTGCATCAAGCGTTTTCATTCCAAACAAATAGCTGCAGCCGAGAGCGATTGATTCATGTTTAATTCTAAATCGAAGAAAGATACAAAGTTTGGTACAATTTTATTGCATCTGATATTGATCGTCTGATTTGGTATTATAAAAATACTACCAGTAGTTTTTCCTCGTAGGCAAAAGTTCTAATATTAGTAGATCCTCTTCCTATTCCAGTGAACGTCTGCCCCTAGTAGAGGAATCCGATTCCAGCAATTTACTAGAGAAAAAAAGGGCAAAATTTTAATTGACGTTAATATTCTATTTTGTTTCTTGTACGTGACTGTATCATTCGCAACATCCACGATCGATCCAATGATCTCACACATACATTGAACTCACATTACGATTATCCATACAATATGGAGTTTAACTCCTTGACGTCACTATGGTTCGTTTTCGAACCATGCAGATTTTAGTATTTTACTTGTCTAACGCCAGACGATTTTACTCGTCAAGGGGAAAACCCTAGGTAGGGATAGAGTTATACAAGCTAGTACGGCGATGACATTTAACAAAGTAGATTAATTTTAGGCATTTCAATGGAACAACGTATCATCGACGTTTCATTGAATTGTGAATGTGGTTTTTATACCTCTGAAACGCCTCTCACAGCAGCTCTGGTCAGTTTTTAACATTTAAACGACCAAAAACTTTCTGCGTACTTCGTGCCAACATGGTCATGAACCCGTGGAAATGCTCCGGATGACGTATTGCATAGAACTACGACGGCCCTGAAAATACTCTTGGAACTTCACATTATTCATTCCAGCTGTTTTGAACGAAAAATGCTATTATATGAAGACGTTGCCGTTTCGTTTGCTAAGGCTGGGTTCACAAACTGCGATTAATCGGGCCAATTTCTGGCTTAGATGGATGTTACGGTGGCTTTCTAGGGCTTTGACGTAACAGGCCACTAAAGTTTTCAAGATAATCTGGTTTCTTGTCCTTGACAGGGATGTTAATGAAACTCTTCAAAAAGATTAACAATATACATTTGATCACTTTCCTTTCATATTTTTTCTGATAGTAGCTGTTGCCAAGGCAACAAACCTATTTAAAAATGCACCACTTTTCACATTTCCGTTACAATTTTGCGAATTTTGTACGATGAAACTTCGCATGTAAGTTGTAATAATTAGAAGGAATAAATTTTTGAAAAATAAATCAATAGTTGTTCAGATGGTTTTTTTTACTATCATCACATATATCATTTTTCAACGGTAAAAAATATTGTTCGATGGGATTTTTTGAGAAAAACGTAATTGAAAGGATCAAGCAGATATCTCTAGTTGTACGAAATTTGAAAAAAAATTCACCGAAGATAAGTAGAGATCTTACATACAACTTTTCAACTTTTCTACGCTTGTTTACGTCATAACATTGTCGCCATTAACGTTGCTCGCGTGAATTCGCTCGTTACGTGTGCGTGGACCGTTGTGCTGCCCTCACAGGCGATGTGATAACAACTGAAACATTCGAGAATATGTGATTTGCTGTTCGTTTCTAGGGATATGCATTTGTGTGTATATATATATATATATATATAGTTCACGTCCTATGAATGTTCTGTATCTTGAAAGTGTTGGATAATGTCTGTCAAAATCGACCGGTGCGAGTTACTCTTGGTGATGTGGAAGAAAATTTCTTTCGAAGAAGGCGGTTTCGAAAGTATTGCAATAACTCTATCCTTCCCATATTGGATGTAGAATTTTCTCAAGTTTTCATACAATTCAGACTGAGCTATTTTTTCCACCATGCACTTCTTTAAAGACCCGTTGTTTGTTCTCGAATGGGAAACCAGAAGGAGCGTACGGTTGTCACAGAAGGTCAAGAATGCAACTGGAAATGTGTACGTAATTGCTTGGCTGTCTTGGTTGGCCACAAGAAAACATTTCGCATCACATATGTGTTTTTACATTTTGAGATAAAACAAAGTTTACCATGTTTTTTTCGAAATGAAAATTGATTGACAATAGACGCCATGTTTACTTTTATTTTTGGCCTGACGATCCGTGTTTTTAGGGCTTCCACGGAATTTTTCAAAGTTCCTGCCGTAGTTGCTACCAATTGCCCCCAGACATAAAACCCTAGGAAGCCACCTTAAGCTGAAAAGCAGTCAGCAACAATGCTGCGTGGCTTAACTTTCCCTGCTTCCTTATCAAAAATCTTGCACCTAAACCAGAAATCGGCCCAATTAATAATCGCAGCGTGTAAACGTACCCTTGAACTCCCTATTCACACCCATTTACCCAATATGTCGACTGTTACATGCGACTCCGCGCCCAAGCGTGTCCTGTTGGAGGAAAAAATCCTTATAAACCAACGAATTTCCATAAATTATTCGATCTGTTGAATGTCGGGACTTTGAAGATGTCCTCCAGATGAGTGGATTTGACGTCACATACAAGTGGTCCACACAATTTATTTCATTCCTACTGAGATTGACCGATAAAGCTGATCTCGTGAAAACGTCCTTTGGAAGTTGTGAAATGTTTTCGAAACCTGTCTTCGTTAAAGAGCATCGACATTCAACGAATTTAGATTGAACCATACTTCCTAAGGCCCTGTTTACATGAGCTCGAAACGAAGTCATACCGGGACGATTTCGTTTCGGCAACAGCGTTATCGTTGGTAGACATTTACATGAGTCCGGGGTGAAAAAGTGCTCAGATCGGTCCGAAGTCGTTCCCGGTAGAAGAACCGAGACGACTATCTTCAGAACTGGACTGGTGTGGACCGATACGAGATTCTGTTCATGTAAACGCAAGTTATTTTCAAATCGGTCAGTGACTGAGCAAAACGCATGTATTACCTGTTCATACGTACTTACAATCTTGAAGGAATGTAAGATGTTTGCAGGAGCTACTAAAGAATTTCGTCTCGGTCTCGTGTAACTGTTTCGATAATTTCCATTCTCACTGAGGTTTGATATCGTGCTGGACTCGTGTAAACGGGGCCTAAATATATATTTTATTACATTTTCACGCACTTTAACGTTTCTTGGTGTTGCTGTATAGCAAAGTGATAAAAGCTTCTTGTTCGGTCCAAATATACACAAAATCAGTTGTAATTCCTAGCCGAAACCTATCACCATGCTTTGTTTGTTTTGGTTTTTTTTATAGATATCGATTCGACTCTTTTTGGTAGCTTTTTTTAAATTATGTCAATATTTAGGATTTGTGTTAGGGTTTCGGGGTGACATGACAACGGTTTAGGAAAAAAATATTTCTGAGCAAAATACCTCGAGGAAGACCTTCACATGTATTTGAAGTTTTCACTTAAAACATTCATTTTTTGTCAATTATTGCTACTAGCTTTTTTAGAAATACATGTACATGATGTACCGCTTAAGATTTCTTGAATTCTTTGATATACAAAACTGACTTATATTCATTAAAATTTCCGATTTGGTGGTGTTTTAATGAATCAATGCGAAAAATATTGTTGGCAATACGGATAAAATGCCAGCTAAGCTACTGCTTAGGGATTTAAAACCCTCATACAAAATAAAAAAAAGGACATCATGCCGGCCATCTTTGGTTTGATTTTTTAGGCAACTTATTAACTGAAGTCTGCCTTTCAGTTCTCAGAGAGCTTAAACAACAAGCGTTCTTGATTCTCGGACAGCTTTTCCGTTCAATTGAAGTTTTCATTCAAACTAAAGGAAATGAATCATTTTAAATCCCAAGAGCCTCGTTCAACATCGAATCGCGGTATTTTGCTTTAAACGGACATCACTACCAGTGTTTCCACGTAGTAAAGACGACGTCTAATCCCACAAATTCAACATTTATAAGTTAAGTTTACCGTTAACTTGCTGATTACACATGCTAACATCTCCCTTAAATTTTTAAGTTATTCGTTATTTCTCGGATGAAAAATGTTCCACATGTTATTACGAATTAGGAGGGTAGGAGCTTTCTTTTTACCAAGTTTAATCTTTTGAAACTCTATCTTCCAACATTTCAGAGAGCTACATCGTTTATTGGACGTAAAAGCTTATGGTTAAATGAACAAGTCTCCATCCTTTCCGGCACGGTCAATTTGAAATGGTTTCTGTTAGGAAAAATCCTTCAGAATATTATGAATGGTTTTTACGGTACTTACAACTTTTTCTTCCACGAGTCCATCCTTAAAGAAAATCATGTATGGGTTACCATTCTCACGATAATTCATGAAAGAGATCATGCCTTCTTCCGACTGACTTTCACCCTGATACGGAATCAAATCATCCCACATTCCTTTTAACTTCTTAACGACTCCTTGCATACCAGCTTTAAAAATTGCAGCACGTTCGGTCTTTCCGTCGTTTATCAGCTTGTCATACACTGCTTTCATGTACGGCTTAACCAAGGGCGAATAATCCTTCTTGTTAATGGTAGCAGCCGGTTGGAGCCTATGAGAAATTACAATATTACAACCATACACAGTATCAGAACTATATTCCTCCTCAGCTGGCTCTTCAGCAGACTTATTGCCTCCGATTAGGGATTCATCAATTCCGGCAGTAGCTTCTGATACGGTCTGTTGAAAATATGAAAAGTAATTTTTTAGGAATTTCACCGTGTACACTTAACTTCAGAGACTTTAATAACAATGATCTGGTCGACATGTTGGTATACTTAACAGAAAAAAGTGAATTAAATTTTTTTGAAATGGTACACCAATATCGCGGCTATGACGTCTCCTGGAAACGCTCAGTAGGGACCTTAAGCAAACATACAGGAAAACCAACTACGACATCCTTTATACAACTAAGTTTTTCATCCGAAAAAAAGAGAATGAATTTTTAGTACCAAAAATAATCCGAAGGTCGTCGTCTTAGTTCTGCATAAAATGTCATCCAGTGCATTTTCACGTGTTCAGGACAATGTTTTACCGGCTACAAGTTTCAGCTGAGTTGGACGTGAAACCATTCAATAGAATCACCTCAGAACTTTTCCATCTATTTAAAATACGAAAAACTAACATCAAGTATCCAGTACGACATCAGTGCTATGTGGTGGTTTGTACTAAGTTCTAAAATGTTGGTTGTTTGTTTATCTCGCTCGTTGTAGCTTACTTTAGGTCCCTTACGGCTTGTGGAAACGCTGCTTAGGGGTTCATCATACGAACCGTCCTTGCCCGGCTAACCGGTCTGATTATTGTCACGAAAATCTTTCCACGTTTATAAAAGATAATTTGAAATAACTCTGTGCTGTTCCAGCAACTAAACTAGACCAAGGGTGCTGTTCAAATTTAATTTGAATACATTTTACGCACCCATCAAGATCTTGGTCAAACAAATTAGCCCGACTGATTCGAACAGCCACTTAGAGTTTGGTCAAGTGTATCCCTACGTGTTACAAAGGCCAAGAATTATAAAATAACAAGCGTCCGACGCAGCGTTAATTCGACAAATTTGATTTCCTTTCAGCGTACAGAGACACGGCTGACGTCACTTTCATTATATTTTTGAATAACGAGGCACGCACAAAAATTCGGGAAAAGCTTAGTTATTTTATAAATCAAATAAAAATTGCTTGTGTGCCTCAGATGAAAATGAATGACGTAACTTCAAGCGGGAAATGCCTTGTGGAAATACAGCGAGTAAACAATTTCTAAGTTAAGAGGGTAGAAATAAATTTCATTTTACTCCTCATTTTTTATTCATTGAACTCTTCGTAACATTCTGTAGCTACCACCGGTGACCCTAGACTACCTTGAATGCAGCAAGATATCACACAACTTTTATCCGATCGAAATTCTTCCAGTGCAGCTGTTCGAAGTTTCTTCTTATTCGTGAAATAACATTTACAATTTTTAATGCAAAAACTCCCAATAAATTAGACTCGTGCATTCAATGCACCAGAAACCGAAACCTCAAGAATAAGCAAAAATGGTGAAAAATCAAATCTGTATTTCGGCCACTAACAAAGTATGATAAAGAACTGAATTTTCCAGTCAATGTGGCTTTTTAAACTTTCAAAATGTTTTATGCAATAGAAACATTGCATAGACGACTAGTGGACGTTCGTCAAACTCGTTCTCTCAGAAAAACGATTTCTGAGCCCTGGACGGGAATCGAACCCGCAGCCTTCTGATGACCGGTGAGACGCTCTAACCATTGAGCTACCACGACTCAGATGGTGAGCTAGGATGCAGGTTCGTCATATGTACTGCCTAAGAGGAAGTCACGACATGATAATGACGTAAATACTTAATGTTGAACACGAACTCAGTTCATGTGGGAACTTGGTAAATCTCAGACGACTAGTGGACGTTCGTCAAGCTCTTCCTCTCAGAAAAACGATTTCTGAACCCTAGACGGGAATCGAACCCGCAATCTTCTGATGACTGGTGAGACGCTCTAACCACTGAGCTACCACGACTCAGATGGTGAGCTAGGGTGCAGGTCCTTCATATGTACTGCCTAAGCGGGAGTCACGATATGATAATAATGATGTAAATACTTAATGTGGAACACAAACTCAGTTCAACGTCCACTAGTCGTCTGAGATTTACCAAGCTCCCACATTAGCTTAAGTAGAAGAATGAACTTGGGTAACATCATTTCGCAACCAGCTCCCAACTTGACCTGCAGCTCAGCTGGCAGAGCGTCGGACTAGTAAACCGAAGGTCGCGGGTTCGAATCCCTGCCGGGCCAAGTAGAGTTTTCTCTACTTGTCCGGTATGGTTCGTCACTCGGAGTGACATCCAACATCATTTTTTATTATATTTGTAAAATATGCAAAGGAACACAATTTCCTGACGTACTTTTAAGTTTGTACAAAAGGCGAGTGATTTCCATGTATTTTATGGCAACTTTGTAACCATTTTAAAACCGATAAGGTGTGTTAACTGAAACATTGATAGCCTGCGGGTTATCAAAATGCTACAAAGCATGCACCCATGCACCCCGGAAGAGGCGAATTTGCCCAGGCCTACAACTTTGAAAACCTCCGGATATGCCCATGATAACCCCAATATGTAAGACTGACTTACTTTCCCCTCCACTTCATAGTATAAATCATCAATTAATTTCATAGGGAAATTGTCTGAGAATAGTTCATCACCTAGAATTAGAAATTGAATATTTAGTGAAAATTACTGTTTAAGAATCCGTACAAAAAAAACGTTTAATTTTACCAGGTTCACAGAATTGTAGTTACACTTTCTACACCGGCCTTACACCTTGCCCATAGCAAATCTTTATGTGTAACTTCGGCGACATTACCAAGGTCCGAAATAGCAACCAGCTGGTCGACAGTGCAACTGAAAATTCGATGCTGGTGACCATGCTTTCAAGGCTAGTTGCCAGCTGGCGACCAAATTGTAGTATCATGCTGTTTTTAACCAGCATTCAAGAAATTAATTTAGGATAAATAAATTCACAGCAACTTACGCTTAGCCTAAGCCTAAGTATATAGTTACAGAGTTGTAATAATATTCATGCATTAACCAATCATAGTTCGAACTCGAAAGGACAAGAAGAAAGGATTTTAAAATCATCAAAGGAGACTGGGTGACCCGTGTATTCTTTCACACCACCGTGACACGGGTCACCCAGTCTCCTTTGATGATTTTAAAATCCTTTCTTCTTGTCCTTTC